>VYZT01007698.1:0-88136 GCA_013400735.1 Pomatostomus ruficeps | reverse complement strand
GGCTGCCCAAATTAAAGTGTCTCTCAGGTAGACTAGCAACACAAGGCTGAATTATTTCTGGCTTGATGGGTTGAATTAGCTCCCTAGGTTTTGTTTTGGCCCTGTTTTTCCATTGTTGCCAGGCGGGGAGGAGGAGGAGGTTGAGCCACAAGAGCCTCTCCAGCATGCTGCCTTTGTTCTCCCCAGCTCCACGTGGCAGACAGCCTGAGGACAGCCACCATTTGGGTTTTGCCCTTGGGAGGGACCAGACGATGTCTTTGTTGGTTAAACCATTTTCTTTTTGTACAATCATTTATTACTATTGTTGTGTTTCTTGCGGGCCTCTAGTAAATTGTGACTCTGACTTCAGTCTCTCTTAGTATTTATTTCTCCATTATGGAAAAGGGGACGGCTTGAGTGGCCTTAATTTCCCCACTGAGTTTTTAAACTCCAGACACAGGTTAAGGAAAACACAAAGCACTTGGTGACTTATTTCAGCATTAATTAAACTCTGTATGAAGATGCATCTATATAGTGGTGGAAAATACAGTTAGGTCCGGCATCTCTCTTATTTAGTTGAGAAATCACAGCAGTTCAACAGCTTTGGAAAACATCACATGCCTTAAAAGAGATCTGCCTTTCACAAGTACGTGTGATAATGCTTCAGGTAAATCAACTGCTCCAGAACCATCCCTGAGTAACAGTCTGGTTGCCCAGTGTTCAACAAATATGTAGAAGGCATTTGGAGACATTGTTCCTAAATATGGTTCAGTCCTTATAGTCCATATATAAATATGGTTCAGAATCTTATCACTTCTAGAGATAAGATTATTTATTTCTGCATCTTTACAGCACCTTTCTTGATGCTAATCCCCATTTTAGCTGCAAAGCTTTTGGACCCACATTTGGGATGACTGCAAAATGGAAGTCAGGCTAAATCTAGGCTGCAAATTTGAGCTCTCACATCTTCTGTGATATGGGCTAATGGTATTTAATTGATCTCTTCATGAAATGTAATAAAAGTATGCTGATCTAGAAATTAATGGTATATTTTGAAACCTTCTGGCATTTTTGTCAAAGGTTGGGTGCAACCATCAACACATGGTACTACAGCCCACAAATAGTAGGACATAGTTTCTGAGTGCTAACACATGCAAGCAGAATGGGCTGCTCGAAAGGTGAAATGTTGCCTATCTCAGTGGTATACTAACTTTAGCAATCATCTTTCCACAAAAAAAATTTATAAAAATGAGATTTGACACTGTTTCTACAGGTGTTGGGTTTAGGAATTGCAAGAAGAATCCATACTCACCTCGAATTCATAGCACTCCCTATATTTTCACTTTAATGTGTCAGTGCTCTTCTTTCCCCAGGTCATTTTAAGAATGAATATGCCATGCATAATTCTCTTCTAAGCCTATTTCAATGGGAAACAATGGTGCAATGGCTTTGAAATAATGATGAATTGGGCATGTGGCACACGAATGTGTGCTTCGCCTGTGAGTGTCTTGTGGACACTCTGTGCATCTCTGAAGCAAATCATACTCATATTCCATTATTATTCTTTTCAGCAAGGAGTATCTCTTCTGCTAAGCATGATCCTCCTCACCCTGGGCCCCTGTTCTGCATTTTATGGAAATTCTGTTTCCCAGTTCTGTTCACATACATTTTTTACCCCACATTCTAAAATAGGAAGGACCCTGATATGGGTCTGCTGCTGTTACCTGGAGGCTATGTCAGAGTTTCCTATTGTGGCATGTCTCAACAGCAGAAAATGCACATTGCAACAGCACGGAGCTGTGGCTTACGGCCAATCAACTGTTAGGATTACGCTATCACGTTGAACTACTTTTGCATTTCTTGGTGAGGAAGCCTTTCAGAGGCCCTAACTATGTTTCATAACCTTTTCTGGTTTTACATGTCAGATGCATCTTACTCACTTGTCTCTTCCCCTGTGCAAATTCTCCTTGGAATTCTCTGGGAGATGCTGATGTGGGCAGCAGAAAAATGGGCCCTTCGTTGATGCGTACTGTTCCTTGAAGGCACGTTAAGAGGACACTGATGGGGTCTGGGTGATCAATTTCTTTTCAACAGGGAATCAGTTCAAAACCCTGTGAGAATGCCGGCCCAACCTCCCAGATTTCTTTACAGGCATTGTACACCCAGAACATACAAGCCATCTTGGGTTGTGTCGAGAGTAGGACCCTCTTGAAAGCTAATGGTTGAGTGCAAAGGTCCTGCTTTTGGCTTCTCAGGAATCACAAAATTAGATCATCTATGTACAGTACTAAATAATAATGGTTCATAAGCGATTGAATCCTAACAGAGTTACGTTCAAATACATTAATACTCTTATCAGCAGAAAGCCAGTAGTAACATACTTCTAAAATGGAAAAAGCTGAGAAAAAGAATGATATAATAATTGCTAAAGTAGGAAGAAATTGAAAAGCCGTAGGCCATGTCTATTTTTATCTGGGTATATTAAAAATCTCTCATCTACTTTATTCACTTCTGCTATAACCGAGGAGAAAATTGGTAACAGGATCTAAAAGACAATGTCACATAATGGATAGCACATTACTATGTTCATGCTGCTTGTGAACATATATGTCTTTTATAGCTGAAAAATCTGGGAGGCAAACGTAGCACTCACTTCTTCCTGGGCACAGTGCTCATCCTCACCAGACACATATCAACCAGGGACTGAGCAGGTATTCAAAAGTCTTCATCTGCAGTGCACACTGTAATCTATAATCATAGTAATCCTGTAAGGCAGTGTTCCACGGCTGCCAAAGATTGATTAAAAACCTGGAAATATTACTTTTTTTCCCTTCCCCAATGATGCCCAGGGCAAAATGTGTTTCTTTGCCACATACTTTCAGGTCTGTGAATTAGCCTCCCAGACGGCGGTAACCAGACACATTTCTAAACTGGCATAAAAGGTGCAGCCTCTGGTTTTCAGTTTTTTAACCTGTCAAATATCTTCCTAATTTAGAGACTACACACTGTGGACCACTGCTGAGCAGCAAGGGAAAAGTCTGTCAAGTAACCTTTCAGGTCTCTCTTTAATTTGGGTCACTTGTAGCTCTGGCTAGCACAGCTTGACAGACTAACACAGAATCAGGACAAGGACTGGACCGTGCTTGGGTGCTTTCTGCTACAATGCTGGTGAAAACAGCCTTTGAGCTGAAGTGATCTCCATTTCCAAAAGGCAAACAAATCCAACATCTCAATGCAAAGACTGTTGTCACAGTTATCTTCAAACAGTGCCACACCACACTGAAATGCAATTCACTACTTAACAGCAGGGAAATTCAGTGCCCTGTAAATGCTTCCTCTCTGCATCATACCACAATTAAATGCTATAAATATGTAGGAGCCACTCAGGCATACAGAAAGGAATGCCCTCAGCAGCACTGAGAGTTTCCCACAAGCCAGGGACAAGGCAGAAAATGAAAGATGTTCAAGTTTTATGAAAGCAAGCAGAAGTCTCTCTAAATGTGTGGGCCAAAGCTAAGGTTAGGCAGTGGGGGCACACAAAGGGGTTGGGCAGCTGGGTCTGAGCAGTGGTCTGATCCTGCTTTGAGCCACTGCTACTGAGCATAACCAACACAGCACTGTGATGTGCTTCAGTGTGCCCCACACAGGATCCCGGCAGACACATCTGGCCTTTTGGACTAGCAAACAGAGCTCTGCTGCTCCACTGGGACTTTATCATTCACTCCATTAGGATCTGGAAGGAGTCCATCCTACAGCTTTGGATTCCAGTTGCTTATTTGTTATTTATTATTGTTTTTATTATGGTAGCCTTAAACGGCCCAAACATACAAAGGTACCACAGGGTTCAGCCTTGATGAGAAGCAGATGAGGAGGCAGGCCCTGCCTACAGTAATAAAATGCAGAAAGTTGATGTAGCAATGCAGAAAGGCTTTTGTGTGGTTTCCTTCTCACTACCCCGTCTCTTGGTTCCTAGGGATGTAGGAGACAGAGTCCTGGTACTACTTTGCAGTATGACTATTAGGAGGACATACTTTTGAGGCAGCAGAAACTGCAAGCAGCTTCTACCTCCTCTGGCCAGAGCCAGGTTCTAATAGTACTGCTGCATTTAGAGGAACCTTGTGTTACCAATAGGTCCTGCGATGTTCACAGGGTTGCTGCTAATGCAAATATAAAATGAGAGGTATAAAGATCTGGTGCTAATCATCATTTATCCACAATTGCCTTGTTTGTGCCAGGTTTTAAACTTCACACTTCAGCTGTTTTGTGGGGAGGATGATTTTTACCAGAGCTCTGTTCACAACAATTCAAATTCATGGTTCAGTTTATGCTGGGGAATGTGTAAAAAGTTCTTCTCCCATATGCAGAAGTGACTGAAGAGATCTTGCTCAACCATAGCAACACAAGCTGAACTCAAGAAGTTTCAGCAAAAAAATTACACAGTCCAGGAAAATAGAAGCCTGCTAAAAGAAAGGATTGTAGTGGAAAATATTTTGCAACCCTAACTCTAGCTGTTTCTAGAGAGATAAGCAGAGGATAGCCAAATTGAAATCCAGCTAAAACATCTGGACTAATTTTTCGGCAAAATGTCCCATGGAATTTTTATTAGAAACACAGGCAGTGCCCTGGACAGCCCAATGCAATATAAAAGCAATGTGAGTCTATTGACTCCAGCCACCTATAGAACTAGTAATACCACTTGCCACAGCACTTCCATTACACCAAGAGGTTTCCCATTCAAATTCCGATCAGAGCCAGCTCTGTTCTGCTGGTTAGCTCTGGTGAAATTTTATCAGAGGCCATCTAACTTAATGCTGATTTTAATAACCCTCTTTAATTTTTTTATCTTTTTTTTGATGGAGGCAGAGACTGCCCTAAGTAATATACTTCTAAGAACTATCAGCATTAATAATATAAATACAGAAGTGACAGATACATTTGTAATTGTAATAGTCTGTGATATTGGCATAGCAGAAATTGTTTCAAACCTACAATACTGTCAGTAAGAATGACTATAGGTAACCTATGATTAGTTACTTTCTCTGAAACTGGAAATTGCTGAAATTACTCAAATTACCAGAGCTATTTGGGAACATTATATACACACACCACTTGTTCTATGTGCTGTTTGGAGATATATTAACTAATGGCAAATTATTTAGTCAATTTAGGTGATAGACAGTTATGGACTATCCCTAACTGTCTATTATTATATCAGAGACAGTTTTTCATCTAAATCTGATTAAAAGACCATTTTTGTTTCCCACACTTATAGAATACAGCAGATGTGGATCTGAATGATGTTATCTTTTCTAACAATACAGGACACATGGTAGTGCAGTATTAATAAAGGTTTGGGCCAAGATTTTCAAAAATAGGAGCCTAATCTTAAGATTTCACCATCCATATTTAGTGTTGGAAATCAACAACCTTTTTTCACAGAGCTCCAGCAGCTCTTATTAAAATCAGTGGGTGTCAGAACTTTTGGAAGTTGAACCAGTAATTCAACAATCCCAAGGGAGAGTTAAGGTGCAAATCTTCTTCTCCTCATGTTTGAAAATCTGGGGATAAGATTCTGTGTGTACCAAAATTCCTGTCCACTTCAATGAAGCCAGGATTTTTCTCTAATCTGGAACTGATTTATGAGAAAGCCAGGTTACCCTGAGAGGCACAACCAAAAGTGAGTGATGTAGGCCCTTCCAGCACACAAAAGCATAAAGTCATCCCAGAGATGCCAGGAATTTTATAGAATAACAATTCTGCTATTTTAGATTTCTTCTGACATTTTCAACAGGCTTGTTAGAATATTTATTGGAATTTTCCTATTTTCTGAGCATTCTTACACACATGACAATTTTCGCCTGTGGGAGGACATGCTCCAAAGCAAGACTGTACATATGTGATGCAATGGGAAAATGCAGAGACTTCTCGCAGCTAATCAGCTTCCAAGACACTTACATTACAGGCATGCTCGGGGATTGGAAATGCAGTTCAAGTGGTCTTGGAATGTAATCGATTTTTCTCTAATTACTGTTACTGAATGTCCCTCAAAATAGCTTTCTAGAAAGCATTTCTGCAACTACCGCAGGCAGGAAGAGGGGCTTCTTGACAGGCAGGGAGTGACATGCAAGACCCAAAGCTGGTCTCTGCCCTTTGCTCGTCCCCTCCTCTTTGTGCCCATGGGGCACCTTGGAGATTCAGGTCTGCTTCCAGAGCTGCTGCTGGCAGCTGAGACTGCACTGCGATCAGGACATATTTACACACATTATATCCTTATGGATGTGAAAGTCTGGAAGACGGGCAGATTCACTCCCTACCTATGTCATCAAAACCAGAGTCACGCCCAGTCAGGCCAGCAGCAAGCCCTTTGGCTCCATCTGTGGTGAATCATGCCAGCCTGGAACCTGATTCTTCAGGAGAGATAACATTGTAGCTCGAACATTTAATAAACAAGGCTGGGCTTGAGCTTCCTCTGGGTGAAACCACACAGAGTCCCTTTCAGTTTCAGGAGGTGAGAACCAAAATGATACTCTGCCTCCAAACAAAAGCTCACTTTCATAATTTTCCAGGATTTTCCTAATACCAATGTTGTAGTTCTCATTTTTTGATAAAAATAGTGCTAGTAATGGAGCCATCTCTTGAAAACTTCCAGGATTTACAGCAACTAGCAGCATGTTCAATATGTAATTGCTTTTTGGAATAATTGTAATCTTATTAGTTGCCAGTCTCCCCTACTAAGATAAATTTAAAGGAAATCGATCTGTGGACACTTCCCTGATAATTCTGGCAACGCTAACCTTTAAATTTAGCAGTTGCACTGAGTGTATACCTTGAAGGTGTGAAACTGTAAGGCTTCCAGTTAAGAATTAAACAGTTAACTACTGGCAATGAACAAAGATCATTCACTGGCACAAACCCTGACTTTGTCCAATCAGGATTACAGGAAGATATTGAAGCAACTTTGTCAATAAGTGCAAGCAAAGATTTAATGCAATTATCTGGATAACAAACATCAGAACATCATTAACAGAGAGAATCATTTTATACTGCTTCAAACAAGAAATATATTGTATCCCCTGACCTTCTTCCCTGGGTTCTGTGGTGATAGAAGGAGGTTTCAAATCATAAATTATCTGCACTTTGGGACTGGTAAAGGTTTTGAGTTATCTGGCTATGTTTACAAAGTACTCCTGCTTAGTGTTAGCTGGATTTATTTCTTTAGCAGAAATTCAACAGGTCTGGCTGAACATCAAATGCTGGATAACTATTTCTATTCTTGCCATTCTAATCTTTGGGAGAATGAAAATCTTGCAATCAAAAATCCAGTTTACCCAATAATGTTAGGTGAGTAATGATACTGCCAGCAGTGGCTAATGGTGACAAAATATTATTTTGGCTGCACAGTCATACACATCCAAATGAAGGTCTGATATAAGCTCTGCAACCATTTGTTTACAAAACTCGGCCCATTGAACACACACATGAATGTATTAATTGGAGACATATAGAGGTTAGATGTGACCAGAACAGTTAAGAGGTATTTGTGTGGTGCGTTTACCTGCCATGCAGTGTGTGCCCAGCACAGCACGGCTGCTCATGTGCCATCACACCAGCTGTGGTCAGAGGGGTGAACAGGCGGGGGGGTCTGCAGCCAGCCTGGAGACACAAGTCATGTCTTGGACAGGCAAACCTTATGGATCACTCAAGAGATTTACAGGTGAGTCAAAATGAGGGTTAACTTCTCCCAGATGTCTAAATCCATGGCACTGAGTGGCTGCATCCAACCTGGTCTGCAGAGATGTGACAGAATCCTTTCCCGCAGTTACTGCTTCTTGATGTCAGGCCACTTTGTAACCTCTTTTCAGCTGTGCAATTATACAATGAATACACAACATCTGCTTTCTGTTATGTTTGAAACATGCCTCGTCAGTGTTTGAATGAGAGAATATGCTGGTGAACAGCTCTGGAAGGCTGATGGAGCAGTGGACAACGCGCCTTTCCACTGATAGCGCTGGCATTCTCACAGCAGCCAATGCAGTCACAATGGTACGTGGCTGGCATCTGCTGATTGCAATTTATTGATACAACTCGTTAAAGAGGAGTCTATTTGAGAGTGCCCCCTCCTTACACTGGAACGTTTCACAAGCGGGAAATATCGCATCCTCAGCCAGCCTGGATCCCCACTACTGCTGGAGAACAGGAGATGGTGCAGCTGGCAGAGCTGATGGCACTTTGCAAAATGCCTGAACCTTGGTGGTCAGGAGGAGAAAACGGCCTGATTTTGTTTTATATTATCTTTTCCCAGCATAGTTTGGGTCTTTTTTTTTTCTTTCCTAGCTAAATCAAATCTACAGCTCCCCATAGGTACTCTGAGAGGGAGACACTACAAGAGCTGTTGAAACTAAAAGAGAACTAAAGAAAAACAGGTATAAAATATCCATTAATATATTTGGGTTAGAAATCAAAGGAAACTTCTGGTCATGAGAAGATGACAGACAGAACTAGATTCTAATAAGAAAAGAGGAAAGAAAATACTCGTCTCATTTGTCAGTAGGATTAGAAGACACAGCTGACAGCAGAAGCTGTTAGACTTGAAAAATTTTCCCACCAACATTTTTCTGTCTCCTCCAGGAGATGGAAACCAGAGGCATTTTCCAGATGTGGCTCAAAAGGATGGCTCAAGTTCTCTGGCTGCCTGATTACAACTGCAGCTCTGAATCCCAGATCTGTGACTTTAGAGTGACAATCTGGAGTCTGAACTGGGCATTTATAAACATTCTTCATAGCCTAGGGATAAGAAGCCCTTATTAAGGTATCGGGATGTGGAAATATGGGGCTCTGCATTGGTAGGATACAACTTTGCGTATCATCTGTTGCTCATGGTGGTGCTAAAAACTGTACCCTCCCCAGAGCTGCTCAGTCCAACTCATAATCCAGCTCATAAATGCACATCCTTTAGCCTAAGTTTATATTATGAATTGTAATACTGAAAATTATTTTTATCACCCTCCAGAAAAAAATCATTACTTTGCATTTATAGATTTTGTCTTCCTCTCTTCTCCCCAGTAAAAAATACATTTTCTACAAAGACAGAAATTTTCCCCCAACACTTCAACTGAACAGCAGATTTCTACTCAAAAACCATAGGCAGGCAATTTTTGAAGAACTGTTCTTAACTGACAGAAGAAATCCAACGTGGTTTTCTTACCTTGCTAAAGAACATGAACTAATATTTTCTTTTATGATCCTTTCTTTAAACAATTCAGCATTAGAACCTGCATTTTGAACACTTGAAATCTTAACTGAATTTCCTCAGCAGAGATGAAATCACTGAAACACTGTTCATTGCATAAATAATGCTGGAGAAAATCAATCCTGAACTAGGAACCAGTAACTATTACTAAGATTTAGGTAGCTCTTCTACAAAGTGTCACACTTCAGGATTTAGTAGTTAAAAATACTGTTTATATTTCAAGACAAAATAGTGAGCAGGAATTAATCTCTATCCATATTCTTATCCATTTAAGTGAGTGATGACAGGTACTATACAAACATCAACATGTGTGATAAACCGAGTTGATTTTAATTCACTGATCTGACTGAAGAAATTATTGTGTTGAAAGGTATTTTGAGAATCAGGCAAAACCAGCACATTGCCCGACTGGAATGAGCCTTGCTTACAGTTTGGTAGCTACAGTCTGCTCCTGAGGGACCACGTGTGCTACTGAGCAATGAGCACAAGCAGCTGTTTGAGCCACGCCACTCAGCCAAGGCCCAGGTGTCTGCTGCCCTAAGATACTGTAAACTATGGCTTGTTACTCAAAGGAGTTTTTGGTTCAGGAGATTGCTCTGCCATGGCAGCTAAATGCCACTTGTGAATGAAAACATTCACCAAGTTCCTCTTGTGTCAGGTGTTTTCCCCTCCATTACATGCCCCATGCTAATTATAGAATTATCTGAAGAGCTTTCCAAGTGAAAATGACTGTAAAACACAGTTCAGTTTGCAATTACATTTCCTCTTTCTATCCTGTGAGGCTGAAGATTAACTGATTTCATTCTAACATGCTAGTTTTTTGATAACTTCATGATGTTTCCTAATCTCTGACTAACTTCCAACTGATGAGTTAGCTGCTGTAAAATAGGTAACAAAATAGCGTGATGAACAACTTTTCAACAAAAACAGCGAGGGAGAAAGGCAGAGAAACAGAATATGTGGAAACAACCCAGTTTTACTGTGATTCATAGGAATGCCAGGCTAAGTTATGGACAGGTTTTAACTATAAGAATAGTTTTCATAATTTTTGATGACTTCTAACATATTTCAATGTTTTAATGTTTCAAAACTTCTGTGCTAATATTTTAGGAATTAAATGTTCTTGCTTTCATTTGAAAACATTTTACCAAGGGGTAAAAAATGTTTAAAAATATAAAGAGTCAGTATCTAAATGACACTCAAATGCTTTGATATTTCAAAACATAATGACTTTTAGGTTGCCTCAGATTTGGGATGCTTGCTTTCAGTATTTTGATATTTTCAGAAAGACAATATTGATTTCTGGGCAGGAAGTTGGCACCTGAATTTTAGAAACCAATGATGCACACAAGCCAACTACGGGGCGGTCTGCATGCTCATTTCATTATTAATTCTGTCTTTCAGACAGGCTCTTTGCAGTACCAGTATCCAATAAAGAGCATATTCTTCTATTTTTCCTCCTTGGAATTGTTGAGTATCCAAGGATGAAAACAGCACTGCTATCTTCCCCTGGCTGCTGAAGGACTGCTGAAGGAGGAGCTCCGAGGCAGCTCCCTGTGCTGGGCTGCTCTGCGTGTCCGCTGCTCTCCAAGGGAGTCAGATCAACTGCATGTAGTAGAAACTCTTCCAGGCGAATTGGACAGCCCCACTGTGCCCGAGATGATTACCCCATTGTTCCTCACAGCGGCAGCCAGTCTGATGCCCCAGGAAATGTTAAAGATGTGGTTTGAGTCCTGTAAGCTCTTCAGAGCATGAAAAGTAAATCTGACCTGTCCCAAAAGAATTTGAACTAGTGCAAAGAAGCTGGTGCATATGCATGTATCTCTGTCCTAAGATTATTTGGGTCTATCCTCTGCTGTGTGAGATGTAGAGCAGGGATACAGACCCAGTGCAAGGACAGCTGATCTCTGGAGGATGCAGTTGAAATGGTATGTGAGTTCAGTGAATAATATCTGGCAATTATGGATGGCAGTGGCCAATTAAGTGAAAGGGAGGGCAAAAAACATTATCATAAGCCCTATACTGAGAAGGAACATATATTGTCAGTAGATTAATAACAGCTTTACCTTGCACTGCAGCATCCTCGTTAATTCTCTCAGCCTGTTCCTGGTAAAATGGGACCCAACACCCAAGAGTTGCTTGTGCCTGTGTTTTGCAGTATTGACTAAACTAGCTTTGACAAACACTTATTAATCCCATAACTGCCTTCCGTGACAGATCAGAGCATGCCCTGATTTGACTTACATTTGCTGTTGAAGATCACACACTGAGTCAGACACAAGTGGAATCCAGGAATCCTGCTTCTGTCTCCTGTATTACCCACCCAGAACTCCAGCTGGCAACTGATTTCATCAATCGTTTCATTGTTTAAGGGGTGCCAGCCACCAGACTGCAGGATCCAGGCGGAACAGTTACCTCAGTGCTAATGAAAACGGGAAGAACTGCATTCCCTCTGCCGGTTCTGAGTGCACACATGTAGACTTTTTCAAGAAACTTCTCATCAGATGACAGCCTCAATCCTAAAGAGAGGAGAAAGGCAGCTCTCTGCTGCACTGAGCATGGCTTGTTTCCTTAGAAAACTCTGTAGAGATATTTCAATAAATCCATTCAGACGTTTTCAATAAATCTGCGTTTTTCCAGACTTGCCAAATACTGCCCAGGTAGGAGCCATCACAGAAAAACTGCACAGGGTGCAATTAAAGACTGTCATTCTATTCAGATACACTGGGGACTTAAAACTGTGCAGGTAATCTTAATTATGGTATTTACTATCTGCTTTGTGTTTGACCTTGTAACCTAAATAATTTTCTCTTAATATAATTCCATGAGGGTGTGGTATGCACTTCTGAAAGACTGTATAGCATTCTTCGTCTGCCACAGACTTTTTGTAAGTAACTGGCAAATATTCAGCTAAATGAAGTCTCTCCAGCAGTCTGGATGAGGAACGTGTGTAGGCTGAGGCCTGAGAATGTTCTTGGTGTTAGTCAATGCAGCAACCTTTGACCGCAGATGACACAACCTCTGCCAGTGGCTTGCTGGCATTTGTGTCTGCCTGCATGTGATGGAAGTCTGGCTGGCTGTCTTTCTTTCCTGCTGTTTTTATAAACTGCCTACCATAGAATCTCTAAGCTCCCTCCATGATAACTGAAATATGCAGAAATTAAGATAACATAGTACCTGAACATGCAAAATTCCCAATTTCAATTGTGATTATACCTGTGTCCAAACGGTAAGATTTGGTCATACACGTTGATTATTAACAAGGGTCTCAGCTTCCAGGTTGTTCTAAATTTTTATGTTGATTTTCTAAACCCCAAGACTTAGCTATTTTGCACAATCAAACACTTGATGACCTCTTGCAAGCACAGATTTTATCAGCTGTCTACCTTCTGTGTTTGCAAAGTCTTAGGAATAAATTCCATCTTGCAAAATATATAAACTGCTTTCTGTCATCTTAAAATAGACAGTGGTTCTGCCAGAGAGATGTGAAAAACAGATCATCAGTTGGACATTGTGGGATTCTTACCAATGCATCATTTTTTTAGAATTGATTAATCAGGAAAGAAAGGTTAGGGGTAGTTTTATAACAAATGGTAGTTTTCTTCCTTTCTCATAAGGGTATGCTATAGGAAGCAATAGACCACAGAAAATGGCTACCCCCTTTGATTTTACTGCAGATCTGGCAACAGGAAATGTTGCACATTTGGATCAAGCAGGATAAACAGCAAGGACTTCCTCTTTTTTGAAATCATCTTTGAGCAGCACCCCTACCCAGGAAAATAGGTTTTCCACTTTACATAATGTTGCAGCAGCAGTGGTTTGTTCCGAAGTTTTTTCTGGGTAGGTTATGAACTTTACAACTCTGACCACAGATCAGTTATTTACCATAACAGGAAAGATGAGACCAAAGATATTTCCTAACTTTCTCTTTGCCGATCAGAGAGAAGCAAGGCAACAAACATTAATGCTTCATAATCAACTGACAAAGATTACACAGAAATATTAATTCCTCTCTTCTAATCATATTTGGTTGAATTCACCTGTAATTTTAAACAACAAGCAGCAAATCAATATACAGTTTCACTCAAATCACTTCTCCGATGCAGTATGATCAGTCTTTCAAAAGTAGATATGCCAGTACAAAAAGAATGATTTTGTTTAGAGACAAACCAAGGAAGGCAGTAGAGAAATATCCCATTTCTGGAGAAAATTCTTCCATTTGATCTCTGTAACAGGTGTCCCCATGTATTCTGGCAGTACATAAAAAACATGAAAAATGTCTTTGAAGTACTGTTGGAGACAAAAAGCTTTTCCTCATCTAATACATTTGCCCCTCAAGAATTGCCTCTCGGCATCAGTGACCCCGAAAACACTGAAATCTAGTGGCAGATCTAGCATATTTTGTATGTTGCAGCAGAAAATTATAACTGTAGGAAAGTGTGTTCCTACTTTATAGTGCCATATGACAAGTTGCACATAGCTGGGATTGCTCAAGTTACTGTACCACAAACCTAAAGTGCAGAGTATTTCATACAGGACCAGATTGCAGAACTTAACCACAGGCCTGCAATGTGCCGGTGCAGAGCTGCACTTTTGGAGGGGAGGTGGAACCTCTCCAAAGCTAATTCAGAGCAGTCACCAACAAGCATGCTTAAAAGTAAAAGATTTAAGAAATGAGGGATTGGTCACAAGTACTTCAACTTTTACACCAGCCACCTTGGAGGAGTAGCGTTGAGTCTCTCTTCAAACACTCCTCCATGTTGTCACAAACATCAGTTGCTTCAGTTCGTGATGAAAACCTGGAGAAAGCGCCCTCACTCCACACTTGTCAGTGAAAGTGTCTGTTCCTGTTATGTTTGTCCTATGTGTAGGTAGCACTTTGCTACCTGTCCTAGAGATTTCAGGGTCATGCTCTCCAACTTGCTTTTCCAGCTAGCACTGTGTTCAGGTGCCCTCAGCCTGTTTTAACAGGTTGCTTTTGACATGTTCCTCTAGTGTGCTGGTCACCACAAAGTTAATAGAAAAAGGAAAATCAACTGCAGTCCTTTGCACCTTAGGAGACTGCCTTGGGAAGATCTTTCCTACTCATCTTAGGTGAAAGAAACGCATTCAGACAAGCACGCAGAGGAGGTGAATGTCGATGGTCACACTACAGAAGACATATGTGATCAAAAGGCTGAAGTCATGAGGCTCTAGCATTGGCTTCAGTAAACTTTGGATCAGGTTCCATATGAATTGGTTTTGTTTTGACATCAGTTGGACACTTCCTAGTTCACATGAGCCTGAACGCACAAACAGGACTCAGCATGTTGGAACTGCAAACCATACAAAGAAATCCTGCAAGCCTGAATTTGCTGAGGCTTGCCTCAAAAAGAAACGCGGGTGATCTACAGCTTATGGGGCATAAACCACAGGCTTGTAAAGAACACACTGCCACTTCTCCATGCCTGTGCATTAGACAACACAGAGATATTGAAACACTATCTTGACTTTAATTCAAAACAATACCCAACTCAACAAAAGGTTTCCAACTGTTTCCTTGCTGGAAACAATATCAAGAGAATTAGCACTTAAAAAAACTTTGAGTAGCTCCCAGCCACCTCACCTGTGTATCTTAAGTAAGATTAACACTTCCAGACTGAGAAATACGGTCTTTATGAGCCTGCCACTAAACTTTGTGCTTTGTTCCTGCAGCCAAAGCTAGCCTTAAAGGCTGTGGCCATCCTGCTGTACTTAGAAAATGCTTTGTAAGATAGATAGGTAGATAAATAGATAGATAGATAGATAGATAGATAGATAGATAGATAGATAGATAGATAGATAGATAGATAGATAGATAGAGGAATAGCAAATATATTTAAACACCTTTGTTACTGACATTACTGAATTTTCTCTGAATCCAAGCAATGCAAGTCTGGCTGTTATGCAAATACACAAAATTTAGTCAGTTTGATTCTTTAACAGAAATTCTACTTTGTCTGGTGTCCTGGACAGGGCTAATTTTTGTGTTAGTTTTTGCAGTAGCTGGGAGGGCACGTGTCTGGGACTCAGAGGTTATTCTACACCACCTCACATCATTGCCAGGGGTGGGAGAGGAAGTCTCTTCCAGGGAGAAGGGGTTCCTTGCAGTCAAGTAAGCATGGCAGACGGAGCAGGAGGGTAACACTGGTCCCGAGCCAGAGAGAGTGGGTTGGAATATGCTGGTCCCAAGGCAGAGGGAGCAGTCAGGGGGAGGTGGCTTCGTTCAGGTATTGTGTGTTATCAGGGGTTTCCGTAGTGAGCAGTAATGTTTCTTTTCTTGTACCCTCTGTCAATAATATTTCTTCTGTTACAGTTTGTTTTCTTATCTCATTGTTGTTTCCAGTAAATTGTTCTTATCTCAACCTGTGATCTTTACTTTTTGTGCCTCCAATTCTCTTCTCCATCCCACCATAGGGGAGAGGGGGAAAGGGGAGGAGCAAGCAAGCAGCAGTGTGGTTTGGAGCCTCAGTGGGAGTACTAAATTGGGGAATGCCATTCCTAAACAACAGCGTCTGGTAAAGAAAACTTGACTGATGCCCTTTTTGAAACAAAACCCTTCTGTTTAAGCAGAAATGGCATTTATAATAAATACAGTACTGGTGGAAGAAAGACAAATCTATTGTCTGAGAAGAACAAGCTATTTAAATTCCACAGTGATGGAAAAATTGAAGGGAAAGAGATGGCTCAGGGGCTTTGTGAGTCGCACAATGCCTCAAGTGCTGCAGTGAGAGCAGAAAATAATAGTGATCTGCTTTAGAGATTGTGTCTGTTTCAAACCTGCATCATTTCAAACAATGATGACAACTCTTCCAGTCTCATTTTAGTACTGTTGCTGTTATGGAAATTTTCTCTGTCCACTTCAGCTCGATCAGCCTTTACAACACTAATGAATCATAGCTGACACTTCCTGGACTCAGACTCTTTTGAAGGCATTTGCTTCCTTTGTAGGCTCTTTGGTCAAGTTTAAAATCTTATTTTCAGAGACTGAGTAAATAGTATGAAGAGATTTTGAGGTTTCATTGAGGAAAAACATGAAAACAGCAATTACTGTTTATGTACTGGTACTTATAACACTGATATCCTTCTAAATCATGCCTTTAATTTTTTGAGAGGCAATCAGATATAGACAAAATTATAATAAAGACAAATAAATAAAATAAAATTCAGATTCCCTTGTCTGATGTCTTGAGAGCCTGTTATCTCCTTTGCTGGGATTAAGCTTTTACATCTCCTGATGAAAATTTGCTACAGGTACGCATAAGGGCTCAGGGCAAGAAATATTTCTTCTGGTGGTTTGGGGTACTCTTAGGTACTTGATCATTAATCAATTTTGGAAACAAGACTCACACTTCCAAAGATTAGATCCACCAAAGAGCATTATAATTTTAAGAGCTCAGCCATCCAGCAAAACCTGTAACACGGAATACAGCTTGCTGTAAAAGACTCCAAGAAAGGACAAGTGTAGAAAAATCAACCATGTAAAATAGCCTTTAGTAAATGCCAAGAGGAGAGATATATCTTTGCCCCTAACTATGTACATGTTTTCCTCTGGACTGCAAAGACACAGTGCCCGCTACCCACATTCTTGCCTGCAGGTTGACACTCCAGCAGCACCAGCCCTTTCTCCCAAACCTGGCAGGTACAGCATCTGCTTTTCCTTTCAGGAACTCAGTGGTTACAGCACTTGTCTGAGGTGTGGGAGGCTGGAGTCCCTTCCTTTGCCTGAAGTGAGTTGTCCTTGTGGGTGCACCCATCACCCAGTTTTCAGGTAACTGAGGGAGTCTGGGAGGGCCAGCTCTGAGCTCAAGTGCAAAGCTGACTGTCTTGGGTATGGGGTGTTGCACATGCTCCAGAAGAGGTGCTGCCAGAGCCAGCACAGCTAGCCTTCTCCCCCTCTCCTCCAGGGTGTCCTTTCAGCTACAGGCTCCATAAGAAACAGCAGCGTGCCTGTGCCAGGTAACACAGAAATGCCGGGGGACTCACTACAGCTCTCACCTCTGCTAGCTAAAATAAGTATACTTAAAGCTCCCAACACTTAAACACTTAAAGCTCCTGGCCAAAACAGCAGTGAGATGGTGGTGCCAAGGATGGATCAGGCACTACTGTGGGATGAGATGGGATGGCATGGGATGGCATGGCATGGCATGGCATGGCATGGCATGGCATGGCATGGCAAGGCAAGCAGTATGCACAGCAGAGGGACAGTTCTGAGCAGTTCAAGCACATGTAGTTTGACTGTAGTCCACTAATATACAACCCATTTCTGACTGCTAATGAGAGTGAAAATTCTCTTTCAGTATTTTTATAATTATTAGCCCTCCAGGAATTTTTATTGGAAATCACTGACAAGCTCCTGTCATAGACATCGATAACTTGGTGTTCAATGGCAGAGTTTGGCTGACAGTTTTATTACACTCCTGAGCCAAATAATCAACTGCATTTAAAGCCAGATTACTCTATTGTTGTATATCTACATATGCTTAACAGTACAACTGTAAACAATAGTGAAAACTTCAACGGGAAATCATATTTGCAGGTTTCAGCTTTTAGAGGTTGGGCAAATTAATTTGATTTTTTAGTGCTCATCAGTCACTGATGCATTTTGCATTACACATTGCCAGGGACCTATCCAAAGTGAGACACACAATGTGAGATTCAAAGTCCCACTGTCACCCTAATTTTCATTTTATTTGGTTTGAGACCTACTTCTAGCAAATCACCAGACATTGACTTATGGTTTTCATGAGCTCTAATGCCATGAAAATACACTCATTCATTAGCCTAAACAAACAATGCAATGACGGAGAGGGCACAAACATCAACATGAATTTCATCCCAGTAGAACTATATGCCGTGAGCATTTTTCTTGGTAGCATTCACCCACCAGATGAAGCTGTCCCCATAATTCAATCTAAAGTACTACTTCCATCTCAACATTTTGACAGTATTTCCCATTTCACTTAATTTCTTATTATTTGAACTCTAATGAGCTGTGGGGTGCAACCCATGGCATCTTCAAGGCATGCTGACTGTCCAGCTGTGTTACTTCACACAAAGATCTTTTTTTTTTCTTAAGGTTATTAGCTTGGATGGGCATGTAAAGGGAAAAAGTAATATATAAGAGGATTGCAAGTAAAAATCAGACATGCTTTTTAAAGTCTGTCCTCATGCAATCCAAACTACCAACGATGGCACGCATATAGCAGTAGTGGACATCCTGTCTTGTACTTTTACTTTGTAGTACAAAGCCTTCTCCAACATACAAACCTGTACCAGGTCAATTAAAGCAGTGAAAACTTCAATTTAAAAGTCGAATTTCTGCTTTAGCTAAGGTGCCATCTGATTCACCTCTTTAAAAGCTGGCTAGGTCCAGAAGACTGCTTCAAAAGATCCTGCAGGCAGCATTTATAGACAAAATTCACAATAAAATTACATTTAATTTCCAAATCAGTTTCAACTGCGACTTCTTCTCCTAAAGCCAGAGCCAGTGCACAGATCAGATTAAGAAACAGTAAAGAGAACAAAGTCATTCAACAAAGGCACTAATAACAACCCACAGCACATGGGAAGAGAGTGCTTATGCACTTGCAAAATAGTTTTCCAGCTTTAATAGTGAATGACATCAGTTTAACAAGCATGTTCTGACAACAAGAAAACCCCACAAATAGTGTAAAACACTACTGGTGAGCAGCTTCCCTAATCAAAGTAACTACAAGTTACCTACTTTCTCATATAACCACTGCCATAAGTCTTTGAGAAGCAGCTCCAGAATAAGTATTTACATTTAAAAAAAATAAAGTCAGTTTGTCTGGAAATGGATTGTTCGTGTATCCTTGTTGTGGTTTGAAAAGAAAATCATCCAAAGGTTCATGATTGAGAATAAGGATTTGTGAGAGAAATATTTTAAGGCAAACAAAAGGCTTAGTTTAAAACTATAGACTAAATTTATTAACAGAATTAGAAGATATAAGCAGTAAAAATAAGTTTAAAACACCTTTCATTTCTCCCCTCTCAACCTTCCCACCTTCCTCACCAAACAGGCAGGGATATACACATGTAAGAGATTCCCTTTGTTATACTATGGGATGTCTTTCCTGCAGGGGATGTAAGATGTTTCACTGTTTGCACCCCGCCCAACCTGCTACAACGTAAAAAGCCCTCCCATGAACGGAACAGTTGTCCCAAAACTGATTCTGTGTGGGTCAGGAGTTCATGGGGTGTAGTCTTTCAANCATGAACGGAACAGTTGTCCCAAAACTGATTCTGTGTGGGTCAGGAGTTCATGGGGTGTAGTCTTTCAAGGATGAGTTGCTCTAATGTCGGAAGTAAGGGCTCGCGCTCTCTTTTTCTGCCTCTAGAAGCAAAAAGTCTCTTCTCGCTGTTTGAGTCTTCCAGCCACCCAGTGGATCTCTGCATCCCCCCATGCACTCATGAATTATAGGGAACACAGTTCATTTCGCTGTAGTCTTTACCACAGCCTGCAGGAGGGATCCAGTTCTAAGGTCAGAGCCTCCCCTGCCCCTCTCTGTTTACCGAACCTGGCGTCCCTCATGTTGTCCTTCTCACATGATCACCTTCTTCTCTAACCAAAAGGGAGAAAAAAAGGGGGAAAAACTTGGTACCCCCAAACACCATTGTTAATAAGTTTTTACCAGTTCAAAAAAACAACTTCTGCTGGATCTCTGCAATGTTGGTAGCCGGTTTAGTTTGGATTTTGTGTCAGGGAATTGCTGCCACTGCCAGCCCACTGTTGTGTCTGCAATGAGGCTTTAAGTTTTCCAGGGCCCCGGCTCTTTGGCCTGGTGGGGCCCCGGCCGCAGCCTCAGGCCCAGCAGAACACCTTCCCTGGGCCTGCCTGACCTGCCTGGCCCCGGCCCGCCCGGACCCTGGCCGCTTTCCCCCCGGCCTTTTTCTGGAGGGGGGTGGGAAGTGGACCCCGCACGTTCTCCTGAATTCGTCATTGTAAAAAGCGAATTTGAGCTTGTTTCATTGAATCTGGGGCATGCCCATCTTCAGAGCTCAACAAGATTGGTCTTCTACAAAGATCCACCTCTGTGGTTCCACCCTTCTTCTTTCCCCACCATAGACAAACAAAAAAACATATCATGCAAAACCAGCACAATCCTGAAAGATTTGTGGCCTTTTGGGTGCAACCTTAGGAGACCATTGTCAAAATGCCCCCTATCCAGGGGAAAAAAAAAGAAAACAAGGGCACTGGGAAGAATACGGCAAAGAGGGGAAAAGAAAACCTGGTAAACTTTGAAACTCTCTACAAGTGTGAATACTCCTTGCTAGAAAAGCTATGCAGCTGAACAGATGCTGACTGCACACTTGTGTGGAGACAAAGCAAAGTTTTTAAAATAAAGAGCCAGATGCTTCCGTCACTTCTCAGGCAGCAATGTAACAATGCTGATTTGGTGCTCCTCATACTGCTAATTCAGCCAGCCCGGTAAACTGGTCTCCTATCAACTGTTGCTTCCATGATCACACAGCATTGTTTTTAGTGCAGCAGGCAGAAAGAGGACAGGCATGTAACCAGAAGAGGCCTGATGGAGGGGTTTAAGTTTTAAAATTAAGCAGTACATGCTGTTTTAAAAGCTGAATGGGAGAACAGGGAAATTTAAGAATGGTGCAGAAAAGGAGAGAAAGAAAATGACTGCCCTTCTGTTGGTGTTCTTGGAAATATTTCACTTTTTCTATATAATTAATGTGTAATCCAAGGCATGGACTAAAGGAATAATTATTCTCATTCAATCAGTGAGACTGCATCATTGCCTTGAAAACAGACCAGAATTCCTTCCCAGGAAACATGCACTGGGATTTATTAATTCCCTCCCAAACTCAGATTATGATGAAGGTTTTACGTGGGTTAAACTAGCAAGAACATAATTTATCATCTTTTGAGAGTACAGGAGAGCTGTCAAGCGGGGATTTGTATGGAAAATTCAGCTGTGGTGGAACATGTGAAATTGTGCATATCCACTATCCCTGCAGAGACTGAAAACAGATGAAGATTGCCAGGCAGTGAAGACAAAGTAGAGCAAATTCACACCTTGTGTCATCCCAAAAACTCCAGCATCACACAGAGCTGCCTCTGGAACCAGCTGTATGGGAAGTTTGGTTTCAACACAATAATGCCTGTATGAAAGAAGTGACACTCACATCCTTGGAGCTGTGGCAGGTGGCAGGTGCACTTCCAGACTCACTCCACTTCTTCCCCTCCTGGGTCAGAGGCAGTCCCAGCGCCTGTCCTCCTGGCCTCGGGCCGGCTGTGCACACGGTTTGTCACAGTACTTCACAGGCCGTGGGAGACACAAGGATCTGCAGAACGAGGTGCAACACCCTGTTACTGATGGGCTGAAAAATCCTCCATGGTTTTGTAGTGTTGTGGGTGCACAGAACATTTAAGACAGGAGCTGAGACACTTGTGTCATATACAGAGGTTTTATTTCCTCTTCCTTAGCTGACTTGGGCCAGGGTCAGCCAAAGTGCAGCCTGCAGCTGCTCCTTTCTTTGATTATTGATAAGGATTAGGATTTATATTTTATATACATCTCTGTAGGTGTGCAAGACATTTAACACACATGTAAAAGGACAGGGCTCTGAAGAGTTTATACAGCCCAAACAAATTGCAGCACAGCTAGTGAAGACACATGATTAAAGGCTTATTGATGTAAGCTCCGTGTGTATCTTAACAGGTGGACAAAATGTAGGGTGCTTTGTGGGGCCTTTTTCTGAAGGCAAAGGGTCATTTTTATGAGTAACACTTCAGCCTTTTGTTATACAATCTGCTGTTTCGGAGCCTAGTTCATAGGACTCCAAGCTTGTATCCAGGTTTGGTAGGGTGATTGGCTTCCAAAATAGCTTGTGAAAGGATTACTTCTGATTACCACTTAGGAAATGAATATTGTTAAAAAACCCACCCAAGCAAACAAAAAAAGGAAAGGAAAAGTTTTAGTATGCTTTCATCTGTTGTTATCTCTCTGCTGCTGGCACCTCATTTAGGGTTACAATTACATCCTGGTGCCTTTCTGTGGCTCACAGCAGGTGCCCACAGTCATTGCTGCTTACTGTTTTCTTTCCTTTCACTCTCACTGATTAAAGGCTAGAACTAGAGGCAGCCTCACACTGTTCATCCTCACACCTTTCTCCGTGCACCTTAACATGGAAAAATCTTCTGTAAACTTCAAAATATGTTTTTGCTGAGCTGGTTTTCTAACATTCACTCGTCTATTTTATTGTCTGTGCCTTACCAGGACACAGCATCTGAACCAAAACCTGCATAAAGGAATCATTCTCTTCATGCTTTAAAAATACGAGTGAGTTTTAAATGGCAATGTTTTGTCTACTTCTTAAGTAAGCCAATTACAATATTCTCTGAACAGGTGTGTATTGAAATGGAGAAGATTAGTATGTTACGCAGCTATTCAAACACATACTCTGACAGACGTCCTGAGGAGGGACATCTGAAGGACCACAGCTCTGGTTTCGGCTGCACGACATAGTTGCTGTATGGCAGGTAACTGAGGCTCAGATTTATGATTCTCCTTCAACTTTGCAGCTCAGGCTAAGTGACAGAGCTCTGTTGGTAGGCGATGCCAGCGGGGAACAAAGCTCTGGAAAAGAAGCTTAACACCTCCTAGCTGTCCTCACAGACAGTAGGAAGGAATTGTCACTTTGTAAAGCTCTAACGTGAACTGTCCCCAGTACGTACCAGTAGTATTCCAGTATGCTAAAGGAGAATAATAAATGTAAGCCTGTAATATGTGGTTCAAAGTGTACTTTATGAGATTTAGAGATGATGTTGGAGGTTAGGAATTTTTTTTTCTTTCTTTCTTGCATGGAATTTTGTCCCATTTGTTGCTAAGAGACAATAATGGCTGGTACTTAAGAGAGACAAAAGAGGAGGGGAAGGAGTGCAGCAGGCCGCATTCTCCTAGCTGAGGGGTTTTCTCTTGGAAGGGCAGAGATAATGCGAGATTTTGGCCAGGGAGTGAAGAGCTGGGCTCGGCTCCTTTCCCTCTGTCTCCCTCCGGGGATCAGAGGAAGATGGTCAAGCTGCTGCTGCTACAGGAGGGTTCGCTGTCGCTGCAGAATCCAGTCCATTGCTGCTTCTCCTACCGTGGGTGAGCCTTTGCTCGTATGAGCAGCTGTTGAACTGGGACCTTATTAATACCCGACCTCGCTGGAAAAGGACCCTCACCACTCGAGTGCCTCAGGGGGACTCCTGAGCCCCTTCCCCCTCCAAGGGAGCCTCTCCTGGTTGCGTTCGGGAGCCCAGCTGCAGCTGCCCAGGCCCGTTGGTTTTTTCTTCTACCACTGCTCTGAGTTTTTTCGCTATACTTCAACCCAGCACCCCCTGCCCACCGGGACATCCCACGGCTTCTGCTACAGCTGCGGAGTTTCTGTTACATTTTGTTTGTCACCCCGGATGTGCCCGTCTCTGCCATTCCAGCCTACCACTCCAATGTTCGTGCTACAGCTCATTTTGCCATCTGGAGGGGCACCGGGACCGGCTGCTGCCGTGAGTTTCCGAAGGCAGCCCCTTTTCCATCTCTCCCGCCGGCCCCGCCGCCATCCCCGCGTGAGGGAGCCCCGAGCCGCGGCACAGCGCCCCCTGCAGGCTCGCGGCAATCCCCGCCCCGCCCTGCCCGGCCGGGAGCCCCCAGCGCCCCCTGCGGCTGCGGCCGGAACTGCACCCACGGGAAGGAGCTGCGCCCGGAGGAGGCTGCCCTGGGGCTCTGGTTGCGTTTGCTGTTGCTGCCACTGTTGTTTGTTTGCTTTGAGGTATATATATGTATCTTCTAGTAAATAACTGTTATTCCTTTTCCCATATCTTTGCCTGAAAGCCCCTTAATTTCAAAGTTATAATAATTCAGAGGGAAGTGGGTCATGTTTTCCATTCCAAGGGAGGCTCCCACCTTTCTTGCCGGATACCTGTCTTTCAAACCAAGGCAGATGAGTACCTTGTCAAAACAAAATCCATGCTGAAGATGAAAAACACATGTAAGGATCAATAATGACCCTTTCTGCTATCAGTGGGGCATGACTCCAGTTGACTGCAAGACTTGAATGATGGATACTAATACAAACCCTCATTGGGGTAATCCTCAGTACTCTCAGATGTGCAAAAGCCAGAGGTTAACAAGCAGAAGAATCAACACAGGAATATTGAGAACTAACTTGGCATCCCTGAAACCCACTGAACAAGCAATGCTTACCATCAGAGACCTCTAACATTACTGAAGAAAATTACTATGAACCAGTTATCCAAGGGATCCTAGGTTAGACAATATAGCACAGCAAGATTTTAAGCCAGCATGAAGCAATAGCTAACCAAGAGGATAGCTGTATCTAAAGAATACATCTGGAAAGTTGGGACTTATGGACTCACTGCAAAATGCACAGTGCTGTCCATGATGCTTCAGCAAAACACTTCCTGACTCCTGCAGCCTTTAAGTCAGCTGTATCTACTGAAAAGGATGCAAAAACAGATACCTCGAGAAGAAGTGAATCTGTAAAACAGCCTTTCAGATAGGGAAAAAGGGCACTGATTAATAAGCTGGTATAAACAAGGAAACTTTTCATTCCATTAACTTTACAGGTTGGCTTAAAGCCCCCAAAATTTTGCAAATAATGATTGCTCCTACGGGACTATGTCTGGTTAGTTTATTTGTTTGCATGTACATTTGGTAACTAAGGTCAAAAGTTTTATAGCTGCAACTGCCCCTGAACTATTACTTGGCTTTGATTTTTTAGCTATGGCACTGAGAGTTTTATGCAATATTGTTAAAAATAGAAATGCACTTTGGTTTAGTTTTGACTAATTATAGATTTGCTTGACGCAGTTATTTCATGTGCATGGGTAAATGGTATTGTTATAGCCTTACAAAATCTCAAGATTAAATTCTGCCTTTAATTACATAGATATGACTGGTGATGCAGAGGATTCAATGATGTCAGAATTCATTACAATTATGGTTTAGCCATGAGATTAGGCAAAATACTTAATGTCAAATCATAGTGACACAAACATATTCTAGAAATGACTGCCTGGGCCTGAGTTGAGTAAGTACTACAGCAGCACAGCGGAGCTCACACAAATATAGCTCATTCCAAGCTGCAAAATTCAAATCACTAAATTTGATCAGTGCAAGTACTGTGCAACCCAGCATCCACCCCTGTACTTACAAATTGAAGATCACTCATTCCAACCAGTTTCAAGACCCTTATAAGGCACTTGACACAACTTGCACAAAAGAATTCTCTTCATGTAAATTTTAAGGAAACATCCAATAATGAAATTTCATCCTCTTTTGATTTTCTAAAGCAAGTGTTCATAAGTCAATACAATTACATGATATTATCATTTCCTTTAGTTATAGTATGCATACAGGGGAAACACTGTCTATGACATATGGGATCAGAGCTGATGCCATCTATTGAAGTGACCCATCCTTTACAAATACTAAATGGAGCAGCAAAAGTGACAATTTGATCTTTTGTGGTAAATGTTCACAAATAACTAAGGAATAACATCTGCAGAAAGTGGGAGTTTCATGAACAGAAACATAGCTAAACTCACTGTGCAAGGGATTTGCAGCTAGTATTGCAGACTTACTGATGTGTAGCTTCATTTAAAATTTTCACTGATAAGCTGTGAAGGAGAAAAAAACTTTTTAACACTGAAGAAAACTGGTATTTTCACCTTTAATATAAACTGCAAAAAGAGGCAACACCACAGGCATCTACAACAAAGGACCTCCCTGGGCACAATGCCATCATCACCAATGACTTTCCATTATCATTGAACATTTGCAAGAATTATGATGTTCAGGTTTCATCTTGAAGTCCCATTCATCAGAGGGTAGAAAGTTGTCCTTTTTCATTTTTTTCAAACTGCATTTTGGCAGAGGAGTACTGGTGGGTGGGGAGCTTTTGGAAAGATTATTATTTTTTAAATTTGGTCTTTTCAAACTGTTCTAAATACAGCAGTGGGGAATATGCCCTGAGGAGCAATGCTGTTGCATGTCTCTCAGGGGAGGGGTATTGACAATTAGATATTGTCAGTTTCTTATTCAGTGCAAGAGAAAAACAAGCATTCGTGTTTCAGGCTAATTCATGGAAGGCCTCTGGCCCAGCAACAATGATGAGTTCAGGGTGATGTTGTGGGGCCAGGAGGCTGGGAAGCTGTCCATCAAGGCTTCCCAAGGGTGGTCTGGAGTCCTCTTGCAACACACAGGGCTTTTGTATGTGGCCTGAGCAGGATCTGGGGGTTGTGGCTGTCCTCCACAGAACCAGCTGACTGTCAGGCTGTAGTAACTGTGGGGTCTCCTCCAGCAGCTCTGGGATGGGGTGAGTGTCTGGGCGCTCGGGATCTGTCAGCCATTGGAAGCCTAGACCAGCCTGCCCTCCACAGCAGTCAGGCATTTTGGCAAGTCTAATAGCTGTGTATTTCAGGCTCCTGGCTATTTCTCCAACCCTTTCTATTACTCCACATGACAAGAATCCTCTGGAAGAGCTGGCCCAAGAATGCACTATTCCAGACTCAAGATGTACTTCAAGCAAAAGCAGTACACAGCCCAACTCATGGTGCTAGAATCTAACACAGAGGGGGACAACACATTCCCACTTCAACCAGGGGCCAAAGTGATGGACAGACTGACTCAAGGAGATGTGCTCCAGAGGTAATCTCAGCAGTTAAATCTGAAAGAGGAAGAGAGTGATAAGGAGTGATAACAAAAATTAGGGTTGAGGCAGCCTAAACACCAATTTACAATGCTAAACCCCTGTTAGAATTTTTCTGAAAACCCACCTGTCCTCACTCACTAGCACACTACCTGCCTTCTTCACCACAGAATCCCAGAAACCCCAAACACAGTCTGCCAGGAGGAGAGTGGTCTAGAAACAATGACCTTCCCTTCACTTTTGGATGTCAACTCACAAATCATGTTTCTTCTCTTTTCTCCTTTTATGGCTTCCTGCACCAAAAGTTCACAGAAGCCTATAGATAATGACAACAGGAGTGGAAGTTTTGCCAGGGGGCTGACACAGGACAGGAATTGCTGTTGTGAAAA
This sequence comes from Pomatostomus ruficeps, assembly GCA_013400735.1. NCBI lineage: Eukaryota > Metazoa > Chordata > Aves > Passeriformes > Timaliidae > Pomatostomus > Pomatostomus ruficeps. Next base: position 60,809 of record VYZT01007698.1, on the reverse strand, counting down.
GTTCAATGCACTTAGTTGGGTGCTGTGAGATCTCAGTGTTGTCGGGATGTTGCAGGGTGGTACAATGGCCTTAATTACTTTCGCCTGATGGGAACGTTCAAGGCCAACTGGAAAGAATGGCCTTTGGATCAGGCCTTTACCCCTTAGTTTCCACATCTGCCTGCTTGCAAAACCCCAGTGCTCATTTAGCCCAAACCTAGAAAGATGTCAGAGATCTAGAGTTAATAAAAAAACAGGGGCTTGAAATTCAGGACAGAAGTTTTGAAAAACTTTATTTCCAATTATTTTAAAGAATAATGCATAAATGGATATTTCTGTAAATTTGTGCTGATTTGGGTTGGCTTATCGGGAACTCCTAATGCATGCTGTATTCTGAAAGATACCTTCACCCATCCATCTAAAAAAAAGATTCAAAAGATGCACAAATTGAAATGCTGGAAGATGATCTTCTCAGCCCTGAGAAAAAGTGACCATCTTCACACCTGCTAGGGTGTTACTAGATTCAACACATTTGCTTATTTGCTTTTGCAGGACTGATTTATTTGGGTACCCTTTCATATGACATTAAACTTATCATCTATAGAGCAAATATGATAAAATCAAACAAGAATGTGTAAAAGACTAGGATATGACATGAAGCTGGATCTGTATTTCCTCCTGTGCTTCTTAGAAACTAATGCAATTAATGAAGCTATTTTGATGACACTCTATCAATAACTCCTTTATATAAAGAGAAGTTACTGGCAGGCTCTTATCTCCTCCATCAGAAGAGTGTTCCTGGAAACAGGAGAGTCCATGGCTAGCAATAACACATCATGGAATCTTCTGCCCCTGCTGGGCTCTGCCACCTCCCCTCTTGGTCTTGTGTAAGTTATGGCGATAGGAGATAGTAATTTCTGTCCCTGTGCAGATCAACACGCACATTCCACAGAGGAGCAGTGGTAGCTGTGGTGGTTTCCAACTGCTCAAACAGCACGAAACCCTGTAAGGACCTGCTTTGGAGCTGTACACTTTTCAGTCAAATCATAAAAATCCCTCAAGGAGAAGGTAACCTGTCTGTTTCTGGAAATGTATTTCTAACACGCAAAACAAACAGTACCTACAGCTTATAGCTGTTGTTCTGAGGACAAATGTTATAGGCTGGGACCAGGAGCTAATTAGTGACAATCGCTCCTAATTCAAATTATGGACAACCTTTTACTGTATGTTCTTATTGGGACAGCAATCAGCACTAGGCATGATTTATTTACAACAAGCAAAGAGGAGCTGTTTCAGTCCTGGGAGAAATGTATCTTTTATGCTCATCTCACCTTCCCTATTTCTGGCACACAGAAGGAATAAGTCTTTCTCAGAAGCTGCTTGGTCACCAAATTTTAGCTGAATAAATCAGTTCTTTTAGTTTATCATTGTCCAGGATGGCAACTGCCAAATAAAATGGGCTATAATAGAGATGGAGACATGGCTCACCATCAGTTGCCCCTGACCACGCTCCTTCACTTGAACTACAGTGAACTCAGTACCACCTGCCTAGAAGAACTTGCAGATCAAGCCCAATGATATGAGACCTACTGTAAGATCAGCTTTCAACCAAAGTTAGATGGTAAACAGGAGACATAAACCAACTAGAGACAGTTTTGTATTGTAGTATTTGTATTGCTGCTTCCTAGTCACTGTCAGCACCCAACATGGTGCTCAGAACAGGGCTTATTTAAAAATGAATTTTATAAAGGTAGAGAAATTGTGATTTCTTTAATGATTTCTTTAAATCTGGGCAAAAATAAATCAATCCCTGAATTATACATCTGTTGAGCTCCAGGGGCTGCCACCCTGCTGTTTTAATTTTCTAGAAAGTTAGAGTGCTCCTTCTGTTCTAACATTTATTTTCTGCATCCTTGCTTTATTTTTAACAGCATCCTTGCTTTATTTTTAACATCATCCAACAGAAAAAACATGTTATCACATGACTGTCTAAAGCAAATAGTACATTGTGATTTTGGGCTTGGACACTTGAACACGTAACTTCCCAGCAACAAGTACTGTTCTCTGTAGGGCACTTCTGGTAACTCATCTCTCCTAGTGAGAAGTAAGGAAAACTGTCACCTAGTGAGAAAAAGAGCTAGTTTTTAGAGCCCTCCCAGCTGAGAAAAAGCAGAAAAATTACTTCAAATTGCAATTATTATACAAGATATAATGCTGCACAGAAAGCAGCAGGCCTTACTGATTAACACCAACACTGGGCCTTGGATAACCAGGATATGGTCTGACCTGCTAGACGTTACTGTGCCTCCCCAGCCAAGTCATCTCACTTTTCTGCACTTTGATTTCCCAGTCTGTGAAAATGAGCATGTTGTGGTTTATTTTTAAGCATTTCAGCAACTGACATACTGTACCTCAAATTCCTTAAATGGTAACATCATTTTCACTACTATGAAAAGTTGACTAAAACAGCATTTCAAAATCCCTCTCTATGTATTGTACTTACTGTTCACAAGTCTCACTGTGGTTTGACTTTTGGCATCTGAAATTTGGTCTACTGTGCTTGTTTGACTTCAGTCAGAAATTGCTAATGAACGTAGACCTGCTGTAGATTTGAATGGGTTGCATAATCAGTCGGTACAATCAGTGCACCTTTAAACACTGGACTATAACATATTTGTGCAGGTCCTGTTTCTAGAGGTTACTACCTTGAGAATATTATTAAGAACCTGTAAAAGTTAACAAGTGTCTTTTTCAGGTGCATCATTCATTTAGACCTCTCAAGAGAAAATTCTGAAACTGGATTGATGAAGAATATGCATGTAAAATGTCAAAACCAAAATAAAACACTTTGAAGAAAAACTGTACTTTCCATCCTTGTGAAAGAGAACATATAGCCACGCTCAGGCCTTGGGTTATTTGTTCATTACTGCCAGTTTAGTCAGAAGCTGGCAGGTCCAGTTTTGTTGCCAAAAATGACCAGAACTTGGCAAATTACTTTGGTAACAAAACTATCTTCTGCATGATTTGTCCTGGCAATAGCTTGGGTTTTCTTAACAATATTTGATCTAAATTACATCAAAGTTAGAAACTCATCAAATAAACCTGGTTTCTCTCTTCTCAGTTTTACTGTTTCCTCAGTCTGCTGGACCCGGCCAGTCAGCAAGCTGCAAAACAGCAACAAGTGATCTCCAGAGCAGCCGAGGCCACCAGTCGCAGACTGTGAGGAGAGATGACAGGCAGGGAAGGAAGAGATTATCACAACACATACAGCAAGGAAAATGGCCAGGACTCAATTTAGCTCGCTCTAGTGAAGTTAGCCCAGAAATACCAGATGCTGGGAACCATCACAACACTACCATGGACATACTTTAAGAAGTAAAAGTCAATGGGATGTTCAATAGTCAGAATACTGAGAGCCTCCAGAGGCCGGTACACTCACCATGCATGGGAAGGATGATTATTATAATTCTGAGAGCTGATAAAGACATTATAAAACCACTTTGCCATGATAATAAGGAATCTTTATGCTGCTGAAGCAAAGCAATTAAATTCTTCAGCATTACTAACATCACTGATTATTAATGCAGTCTCTTAAAGAAAGGCCAGATGGTTTATTCACATGGTTTGGATCCCCAATCTTTAGCTTAAAAAATCTGGCCCTCTAGTAAATGAACCAGAGGATCTATGCTACTAGCAATACAGTAATGCTACAAGGAGGTAAGCAGTAGAACAACCCCATCTTCTGTAACTGAATGATGCTGGAAAGTCCAGTGTATTGCAAAGTTGTTAGATACTTTCCCACGAAAGATCCATTATGCTAATTCAGCTGAATTCACTGGAACTCAAGTCAATCATCAGTCATTTTTCATTACCACCCATCCCCTTCTCCCACCTGGGACCTTTGACCTGTATCCTTAAGGCAGGTTGCTCTTCAATATCAGCAGTCTAGGATAAACACCTAGATGTGGATCTCACTAAAACAGGGCACAACCTGTGTTGTGGAAAAACATTCCACATATGGGGGCCTATTACTCTAGCTCTAAAATCACGTAAGTGAGTGGGCTTCCATCACTGAAGATATCTTTCCTAACCATTATTTCCAGTTCTGTAATTGAGCAGTTTTCTTGCTGCACCAGCTGAGGTGCCAGCTTATCTTTCAGCGCTATTTCCTACTCTACCCTTCATCACTTCATCTAGAATCATGATTTTTCTCTACTATAACTGATATAATCCTACCATTGTCTAACATGCTGATTTCAAATGTAAAATATCAGAGCTATAACAACAAATTTGCAGCAAAATGTGAAAATTAAGGAACTTCAAAAAGTTCCTCGAAAGTGTTACGTGAAAAAGTGGATCCTGCTCTTAATTATTTCCATTGTTTGCATACTTCTGTTACTGAAATCCAAACAAAGTCTTCCAGTAATATCTGGTCAACTAAAGGACTCATATGATGTCTAAAGTGATCACGGATTGCCTCTGATCTACATGCGCTCACAGGAGTTCTCGTGCCCAAGGGTTGACAAGAAAAAAAGGGGAACTGAAAATGGCTGACTGTAAAGATGGCCGTGTACTGCACTTCCTTATTCATACCAAAACAAAATAGAAAACATCATTAGCCATTTTCAAATTTAAATAGCACAACCCCTGGGACTGGGAGCACCAGTAGACATGCATACAAGTGCATGCACTTCGTTTGTGCCCATCTTGCGTACTAACCAGACATCACACACACGTGCAAAAGGACTGCTGCATTCACTCAAGGCCTCACCCTGCATGCATGGCCTCTCTCAGCAGGCACAGACAACTTGGTGTTCTGTACACAGCCAGTCTGAGTCTTCCTATCTGTTGCAGGTTGAAAATAATTCACGAAAAATCATTTGAAGGTTCATGATTGAGAACAAGGACTTGTGAGAGATATATTTCAAGGAAAACACCAGGCTTAGCTTAAAACTATAACCAACTTTTATTAACAGAATTAGAAAAATACTTAAGTGGTAACAGAAAAGTATAAAGCACCTTCAATTTTCTCTCTCTCATTCCACAGTTCTCATTTCTTTACTGAACATGCAGAGATGTACATATGGAGGAGGTTCTCTTTGTTATATTATGGAGTGTCTTTTTTTGTAGGGGTTATAAACTTCTTCAGCGTGGCTTTAACAGTGCACAAGGTAGCATCCTGCCCAACCTGCTACCACGTAAAAACTTTCTCATGAATGAATACAGTAGTCTCAAAAACTGATTCTATGTGGGTCAGGAGTTCATGGGGTATAATTTGACGGATGAGTTGCTCTAATGTCGGAAGCAAAGGCTCTCTTTTCTCTCTTTTCTTTTGTCTCTAGCACTAAAGGTCTTTTTTCTCTGTTTGAGTCTTTCAGTTGCTTAGTGGATCACTCTCTCTATCCCCCGAGCATCTCATGAATTATAGGGAAAACCAGTTCCTTTTACTGTAGTTTTATCACGGCCTGCAGGAAGGATCCAGTTCCAACGTCCCAGTCTCTCCTCCCTCTTTCCTTCTCGAACATGGCATCCGCCATCTTGTCCTTCTCTCAGGATCGCTTCTTCCCCTTCCCTAACCAAAGGGAGAAATAAAAGGGGAAAGAACTTGCTGCCTCAACCACCATAGTTAATGAGTTTTTATTAGTCTAGGAGAAACTTCCGCAGGATCTTTGTAGCGTTGAGAAGCCAATTCAGTTCGGACCCTGTGTTGGGGAATTGCTCCATGCTTCTGCCGCCGTCCCCACAGCCCCCACGGCCGCCATGCGGGGAGTGTCCATTGCTGCGGGTGCCATCGTGCCGGGCACTGGGAGAGAGTTCTGCTGTCGCCAGCTCCGCTCCTGCGCTTGTAGTGCAGCTCGTGAGGAACGGCCCAGTAAAGCACCGTTCGCCACGGGCCGGACGGAGACAGCTCCAGCTGCCGCGCGTGGGTCCAGCCGCCACCATGGCCGCGCCATGTGCCCGTGTCCTTGGCAGCTCTGTGCGGCTCCAGGCTTCTCCCTGCAGTTTGGGCGGCTCCAACAGTTCATCGCCAGCTTCTCCACCCTGGCACGGTGGCCCTGGCCCTGGCCCGGCGTGGCTCCATGCTGCACCGTCCCGCGAGCGTGCCCGAGGGGCGAGGGAGGCCTTGGGGCCCCCCAGCCTGGCCGCACCACTGGCCCGGGTGAGGGACCGGTGGGGCCGCGGGGCCCTGCAGAGGGGCCATGCCGCCTCCCCGCCGTCCCGCACCAGCACCGCCACTTCAGGGAGGCGGGGAACAGCAGATCCTACTCCTTCTCCCGGATGTGCCATCACAAAAAGCGAATTTTTAGTTGTCTATTGGGTTTGGGGCATGCCAATCTTCAGAGCACCGCAGGATTGGTTCATTACAGAGAACCACCCCTAGAGCTCCACCCTTCTTTTTCCCGCCTTAGACAAAATAAAAAACTCCTATAAAACCAACACACCATCATCCGTTTTACATTCAATTACTATCTCTGCCATTTTTTCACTTCCAAGCCTAGTTAAAATGGAAGCTAATAGCAAAACACACCTACAATCCAGGCCAACATTTTCAGATGATTTGGCATGGCTCAAGTGTTGCTGCTCAGCCTTTATCACCTGACCTAAGCCTGCTTTTTGGGCGCAAATGAGCTTGCTCATTGCAAGGTCTGGCAAGAAGAGCAAACAGAAGAGGACTCACCCCAGTCTCTCTCCGCTTCCAAGGACCCAAGAGCTCACTGTTTCTTAGCAGTGGCTTACTCAGAGCCATCTTACAGGTCTAGAATTCTAGATCCAAAAATAAAAGAACATAAGAACAGCACTGATTAAGCAGTAAATAAATGAAACTTTTTTTAAAGACAGACAATAAGTGACTGAGAGAAATAGTGAACTTAGAAATTATGAAGTTTTCACAGAGGAAATCCTACAGAAACTGCAGTGGAGGGGGAATGCACTGATACCCCTGCCTTCAAGAGGAAGAACAACATTTGTTTTAGGGGAGTAGGAATTTGAAGGGTGATGTGCACTGCTCCCAGCTTTGACAAGGAGATCATTATGGTCCCTAAAGCAAAAACTACAGAGGTCTGAATTCTGTGCAAACCCTGAAGCTTTGTGCATTTTTTCCTGTAGGGTAAAATCTACTGACTTCATTGGAACTGCTACATGATAAATGAGCGTAGATCTAAACACAGAGAAGAAAAATACTGTGTTCAGAATTTTACTACCTGTATTTTCAATACAGAATTATGTTCTGACTATTTTGAATGCCAATGAATATAATAAGGAGGACCTTGAAAGAGCATGAGTTTGCTTTTTTGGTCCACATAGTCGAAGTTTCCTTCCTGCAGAACTTGAGCAACTAATATCACCAGCCAAAGCCTCTGTGGGAGATTAGGGTCAACATGAAATATCTAATCTCCTGAAAAGCAATGTTTTCCCTTTATAAAATTCTAGAAGAAACATTCTGGGAAAAAAATCCAGACCATGCCATAAATCCTGCAGGGGAAAAATGGCCCAAAGATAAATTTGCCTTCTTCCCAAGACACCACCCAGAGCAGGACTTCTTACATATGCACCCCAGAGAACTGAGCTATCAGACAGTACAAAATTGAACAGAGCTGGCAACACAGGCGTTATTTTAACTGCATCTCTCAGTCCTGTCCTGCAGCTGAAGATTTTTTCATGCCCTTGTACATTTATAGGAGAGAGCAACAGGTAGCTAAAAATAACACACGCACTGAGGCACAGAATAGAAGAAAATACAAAACAATAATAATAGAGGTTTCAAGCCATGGGAAAATCAGAATTGAATTATTTGTGTCTTCCTGAGAAGGAAAAAGGTACTTAAAATCCACCTGTTAAGGACACTTAAGGTCACATGGGCTTTCTCTTCCTGACCTTACTCAACCTTGACTTTTTCATTATCTTGTTCAACCCTGAAATTGTCTATTGTAATAAGGGGCAAAACAATCTCCTCTTCATAGCTAAAGTCATGCAGAAGAAAATGATAGCTTCATTCCTTTGGAAAAACACTAGCAGATTGTTGTCTTGACAGTGATTATGAACAGCACCATGAACACTAAGGATAGGACGGAACTGTTTCCTCTATAACCTTACCGTAAGCCACACAGTCATAATCTACAGAGTCCCACATCTAAAGGAGTCATTAAAAAGGGGAAAATAAGCATGGCTAGAGCAAGGTCAGGGCTGAAGCACAGAACCATGTTAGAGCTGGGAACAAAAAGCATCAGCCACTCACAAAGACACACCAGTCTAATTAAAATGAGTTCAAAGCTGATTCAGTGAGTGCATTTAAAGTTACTTAAAATTCACTCAACATAATTTACTATGGCGACCAACTAGATCCAGGTTCACTGATATGGGCTGTTTTGCGTGAAGGGTATCTAGGCCGGGAAAGAGAAAAGAGAAGGGTGTTAGATACATGCAGAAAATAGGACTTTTGCGTTTGACTTGAATGAGGGTCTCATGCACTCAAAGAGGTTTGTTTCCCTTCTCAGCCTGCTTCCTCTGACTCACCTACTACATCTCTGTGCACAACCCAGGGTAGGCAAAGGGGGATTCTGATTTGGGAGCACAAGATCTTGTTCCATATGGCCAGGTGCAGATACAGTATATTCCTTTGGAGGAGGTGGGGAAAGAAAATTTACACAGTACTCTGAGTTAGCCTCAGATTATAACCTTTCATTCAACTTCCTTAAGCTGTCTGGAAAGAGCATTGAGGGCTGCACTGCATTTGGACAGTGCCAAAAGTGGCAGATGAGGAGTGGCAGAGTATGTGGGGATGATGGCGGCTGCTGGCAGGGGGCCTGGAAATGCTGACACAAGTTGCAGGACATGGAAAGAGGTGTCCTACCTTTGCTTGCCTATATCCTGAAAGTGTAGGATGAGGGAGATGGGCTCTGCATGGTGGGTACTGTGTGTCCTGAGCCCTCAGTGGAGGGTAAAAGGGCATGAACTACTCAGCTGCTGAGTGGTCTGAGCAGCATCAGACCAGAGGCCAAGAAGACATCACAATTGAGAGATGTGAAGTCTTGGACCTGTATCCAAGAGTCTGGTTTACTCTTGGACATTGGAAGGAAAGCAGCCCAAGTTTAGTTTGTCACCAGCGTCTGGCTCTGTGGTTTAATCTGGTGCTTAAAGACAGAGCAGTGTCTCTCCCTAACACAGCTGGGCAACCCAGGCTCAAGCGGAACAGAGCTGCACAATGCACAGCAGCCATCTGCTGTGTGTGAGGAAAACAGTGAGATCCCAACTCTTTCTCTGTTTGTCCTCTCTGTGCCCTTTGCCCCCACAAACAGAGACACTTTGGCACATTAGATTTATCAAGATAGCAGCCAGCAGTGCTGTCCCCAGTCTTGTCTGCTGCTACAGGGAATTTGCTTCTAAAAGCAGTCCAAAGCTCCTTGGGAGGTGCTCAGAGCATGCAGAGCCTCTGCAGCATCATCAAACCATGTGCTACAGAGGACATGGGACATGCTCCTGCTCTCCTCCCCTCACACCACTGTCAGACCCAGCTATCCCCATTAGCAAAGCAGCACTGCTGTGCTGAACTAAACTTGCTTGTCAAAAGAGATTTAAATTATTCCTCCCCACAGTACAGAAAGAAAGCAGTAGTAAGCCCTGCTTTGTCAAGAAATGAGCTAAAGTCAGTGTAAACATCATAAAAGCAGCCATAGTCGGCTTGTACTACCCTTCTCTAGGAGCTCTGGCCTCCTTTAAAAGGCATCTGTAAAAGGCTACTAGCAGAACTGAGTGAATCACCTCTCTCTGGCTCCCACTGTAAGGACTTGGGGAACCTATCCCTTTTATTCCACACCTCCTTGCAAATCTCCTCTTAAGGATTAAGATCTTTCCCAACCATTGGAAAATCCAGTTCCAGACGCCTGACCTACATGCACAGGCCTAGTCAATAGGGAGTGGAGATGGAGGGGGACATCACATTTATTTCTCAATTGATTGAAAGATGAAATTAAACTTGAATCAGACAAATCCCTTTGTTTCCTCACACTCCACTCCCTTTGCTTTGGGGAGCTCCAATATGTTGGGAGGGGAAATGATGTTTGGCAACAGCAAAGAGGAGTGTGCAGGAGAAGAAATAGGGAAGTCCACCCCCCAAAAATTGCTGTAAAATCTGACTCTCAAAGATAGGCTGGTGAAACTGGGAGGAAGTGGAAAATCATCATGCCAGGAAGGCTCCATTTGCTAGGCAAGGAGGAGAAAAACTGGTTACTGCTGGTAGATGTCTCCTATTGTCTTATCTCTTCCTGCTGAGCTGCCCAATGGGAGGATGATTTAGTCAGCCCATGGCCTCTCCACTTCCATATGCTGCCCCCCTTGGAAGAACTCCCTCATTTTCAGCCTGGATATTTTACCCTGTCACAGAGTTGGTGCAAGTGGTTCCTGCAGTTCCCTGCAAGGCCACAGAAAGGGCACAGAGGAGTGTAGCCCAACAAAAAACATGTTCTGACAGGCTACAATGGCCACTGGCACCTGGTCATGATTAGAGCAGCCCCAAGATGCTGTAATCTCTTCTCTAATATTGCTCTTATCAGTGCTGGGGCCAGCTTGTAACCTGTCCTCAGATCAGGAAGCTATAACTAATTGGTCGCAGCTCCCTGTCGGATCCAGGCACAACTCAGATCCCAGCCTTTGCAGTTTAACTTGAGGCTAACACTTATCTGAGTCTAACGTTGCTGTAATTAGGTTTTTGCCAGTGCAAATCAGGACTGTTAGTGGCACATGTTAAATAGAAAAGATATGAGGACAAAAGTATGTGAATTTCTCTGTTTTGACTACTGTTCAAGCAAATTTTGGTTGCCTGTTTACTCTTCTACGGTATGAAGGCCCTGCCTCAGTGAGAAACCTATAGAACTGGGACCATACATAAATCAAACCCAAGCAATGAAGAAAAAGTACAGTATGCATTTCTTCCATTAAGGTAACAGTAAATAATCTACTGAGTTAATGGTTCACTGATGCGACTCAGCTTAAGAGATGGAAAAAACCAGGGAGGTTTTATCTATGACCCTTGGCTTAGGTCTGAGATAACAGCTTTAACTGAAGAACAAAGGTTAACTGAAAATGTGTGCATTGCTACAGCTTACAAGTCACATTCTGATTTTTGTTTTGGTCAAAATGAAGACAACTTCTTTAGTTATGGCAACACAGCCATAAAAAGTTGATTGCAGAGAACTATTTGTCAGTCTTTCTCCTGAGTACCATGGAAGAAGAAGGCAGGAGTAGGTAGAAAGAAGAGCTTTGGAAAAGGGGGAAAACTTCACATTTGCTTGAAAACTATGAAGAGAAGCAATAGTCAGGAGAGTTCTTGTTGATGGGAGTAGCATCCTTTTAGACAGAGCTAAACATGGTAAAATTCATGTTTTAAAAATTGTGCCAAAGCACAGCTTCCATTCTGGGCTTGGTATCATCCTACCAGGCAAAGCATAAGCAAAGAAGCAAGATGCAAAAAAGTAGGCAAATAGTAGGAACTCTTCAAACAAATGTTGTTCTAGGGTAGCACAAAAATGTAAAGGAGAGCAGAACTGGCCTCAGCCCAGTGGCCAGCCTTCCAAAATGCAGCCAGGGGAAAATACATACATTTCCCAGCTGGAAATCTAACAAACACAACATAAGTCTGCAGGGAACTGCTATGGCTTTGTTTGACTGACAACTGCTGGTACCTTGGGGCATGCTGAGGGGATGGAAACTGCCTCCTGGCATCTATAAAAAGCAAGTCCCTGCTCTTGATTGGTATTAGAATGTACCAGTGCTGAACCGGGCAGCTTGCACAGAAATCGCGTGAAAATAAAATGACAGTGAGGGCAGCATGAGAGACTGACAAGCACCAAAAAATAAAAAAATAAATTTAAAGCAGTCAGTCTCACTGAGAGGAATTCTCATGTGGTTTTTCTGGCATTGTCATTTGGAAAACACTGGGGGTTTACTACCCTTTCAGCTTCTGGAGTTCTCACAAAACCTCTAAACCAGGTTTTTATTTATAATAGGAATTTTGAAACTATTTTTTGCATTCTTTTAGACTCATTCAATTCTTGACCCCAATTATATTGAATGATGTGGTTACGACTAACATAAATATAATTCTATTATAAATCAGGACATTTGCCTAGAGACAGCCCTTTTCCTTCCCCTTGTTCATGTTCTGCAGCTGTCCAAATACTCCCTGGAACCTGCAGCACAGTCTCTCTGCCACAGCTGGTGAGGGCAGAGGTAATGGGCTGCAGGCATCTCTCCCTCTGTGCCCAGCCAGCAAGTCAATGCGTGCTCCAGTTTACACTGTGATGTGTAAAAGGCTGAAAGAAGATCACGTTCCTGTGAGGGGTATTCGATCTCCCTACCAGAGATGAGGTTTGTCTGTGTCAGTTTGATAAAGATTCAGCAGCTGGCTGGCTGAGTCCTTGAGGCACAATTCAGTCTTGGCCTAACTGGAGAAAACATCTTATTGCATCTCCGTGCAGAGAATAAATGATTCCAGGAATACAACTATAACTGAGTATTCAAGGCTTTCCAGAGGGAAAATTATTAAAAAGACAACAATTGTCATCAGATATCAGTGATACCACATTTGATTAGCATAGGAAATAAAATTTTTACCGATGTTATCCGCTGGTGAATGCTGATCTTAACTGTCATGCTGCTCTGGTACATCAGGTGTCAACACTAGAACAGCTAGGGCAATTAGGAGCTCAACAAAACACTTCCATAATTCTGTCCTCCTCACCGAACAAAAGACCTGTCTGAAAGATTTTGCAATGAATTATACAAATAGCAAAGGCAGCAAACTGATGGAGAAAAACAGGACTCAGCCACCTTTACAGAACTAATTTCTCACCATGTTCCTTGTAATTCTTTTTTCATCTTCACCTCCTACTATCAGCAACACAACACAATGTCCTGAGAAGAGAATCTTTGATATCTTGTATAAGAATTTTAAAAATACAAATGAATTTTCAAATGATACTGAAACACCACCAAGCCTCTAAACTGTAATTAGCAAACATTAATCAAGTCAAAAAGAGGAGAGCTTAGCCTTCTGCCTACAATGAGATCTAGAACTCAAATTTCACTATTTGTACCAATTTCTCAAATGTCCACACAGTTTTGCCACAATCTGAGATATACAATAGCACAGTAAGTTGATGGTGAACTATTCAGTTAAGAATCACATCAGGACTGAATTTAATGATTTTATTGTATTAATTTTATTATGATCAGTTTTGTTTGATTCAACAAAACTTACTCTAGCAATGTATTTGACAGAATTCACTGCCTGGATACAAAAAAGACGCTAATAATCAAAGTCCCGGCTGGTTTTGGTCTGAATTCCCCATGCCTGATCTGGGCACAGGTAAGCCCCAGATCTGTGCAGCACTCATAGGAACTGCCTCCATCTTCCTTGCACTATTCAAGCAAGTAAGGAACCTCAGTGCTTCCTGCAGAGCAGTCTCCTCACAGAATATGGTCATCATCTTCTTGTGAGACCATTGGCTCAGCCCTCCCTTCACCAACAGCTCAGAGACAAAAATTCACCCAAAAGGACAGTGTGGAAGGGAAACAGGTTTAATTCCCTTCTGTTATTGAGGGACATACCTACTATGCACTGACACTGGAGGGAGGGCTTTCTCAGCTTTTTAGGCCACTGTTCAGCTTTGCATTGAATCATTAAAGAGTGACTGAGCCAGAAAGAAGGGATGGTACAGGGAGAGAGACTATTTCTCAGCCTAAAAAAGCTAAAAAAGTGAGGTGACCTACAGAATTTATCAACTCCTGTCTCAGCTACATCCACAACTTTAGGACTTTAGCTAAGGTTTAATAATTATGAAGTACACTACCAAAAAATGTCCACTTACCCTGATTTATGACCGTGGAGTAATTATGGCTCCTTTCTGCATATTCCCTGTTCACTGATGTTGAATTTAGAGATTATTTAATCAGCGGCAGATTCTGATTCATTAACACAGAAGAGGAGCTATTCCGTGAATAGAACCACTGAGACTAACTGGACTTTCAGTTTTCCTGCCCAGCTTTATACTTTTTCTCATCAAAATGTTAACTGGGAGTAAAATACTAGAGGATCAAAAAGTTAACTGGGAGTAAAATACTAGAGGATTATTTTTATCCACGTGGGGTTTATTTCAAAATATGTCCACGCTTTCAGAACATTGAGTTTAGAAAGTTCACCCATTAGCGTATAGTACATTGGCATGAAGTGAAAGTTTGCAGCTACGCGTGATCCCGGAAACTTTGCAAAACATGCTGAAGTGCTGTATCATAGTTTTGCAATGTGATCCACATTCTAAAAAAGAACTGACATAAACTAAGTAGTTCTCCTACAATATGTCAAAGAACTAGGAGAATTTATATGAAGTTCACAGAGAGCTGCTTTCCAACCTTTGGTTATTACCCTGGACTTTAGCAACAGGGGAAAGAGGGTGGAGCGAGAAAGCTATCTTTGGACACTTTGTAGTAAGTCACACTGGTGAAGATCTTGTCATTAGTGTGAAATCCACCTCTTGGTACCTTGAGAAGCCTGCACACATTCACAGTGCAAGGATCTAGTTTCACACATTGTACTGAAGGGTTACCTGCGCTAACACTGAGCCAACATTGACCCTGAGATTAGTTCAGTTGGTTAGGGCATGGTGCTAATAATGCCAAGGTTTGTGGGTTCAATCCCTGTACGGTTCGTTCACTTAAGAGTTGAACTTGATGATCCTTCTGAGTCCCTTTCAATTCAGAAAGTTCTGTGACTCAGTGAAAAAAACCAAAACAACAGGATGGAACTTCAAGGTACACTAAGTGAGGGCTGCTGTTGCAAGGGGTAGGTCTGATCATGTTATCTCTTACCTTGTGCAAGTCCTAATCCCTGTGTGACTGCACAGGGAGCTAGAGCTGGGAACCCGTCCACACAAAAATCCACCCAACAGATCAACTCCCCTGTACGCTCCACACCAGCCCATCAGTGCAGGTGCTGAACGCAGCTGGGGCAGTACAGCCAGTTAGACACCTTTCTCAGGAGGAACCCGCACCTGCATTAGCACAAGGCAGTCATGATGCTGCAGGCTAAGAAACTCTGCTGTCACGCTAACCTCGTGAAACAGCAGTCAGTGGGAATGACAGGACAGGTGCTGAGTGGATATCCACATGACACATATCTGATGTACAAGGGTTCAAATGGAAAATTAGGTTGCTCTTATAGGCCATTGTGAAATTATCCTGAATATTTCATAAACAAACATTTGCGTCTTGGACACCTTTTAACATTTCTTCAGACACCCATCTTGAGCAAAGTGGATACATATGTTTTCTTTGTAAAGTTTCCAAACACAGTTGCCTCAGCTCTTATTTCAGCATCACTGGGAATCTAAGCTAGGTAAAAGACCTCAAGACAGGGCCCGTTGGGTAAAAGAATATTGCAAATTATTAATCCAAAAGATCTAGTATAATGCAATTTAATGAATTTAATGTTTTGCAATGGTAGGCATTTCACATGTATCAAAACTCCTATACTGATCGTGCAAGCCCATCACTCATGCACAAACTCATCCAAATAGAAGCTTGCAAAGGGCCTCACTTCCCCCAGTACCTGTCATGCAGGCATCATTGGAACCACCAGATATTTTGGCTAGCAGGGGTGACTTCAGCTCTGTGCAGGACTATGTTTCAGACAGAGTTTCTGCCCTTTGCTAGAAATGGGTGGGACCCTGTACAGTTCACATGTCAAGGGCCACAGAATTGTCTTGTTCCCAACTCTTATATTTAGTTCCTCATTTTTTTACTCACAGATTCTGTGAGGAGGGACCGGAGAAGCAGTTGTATGATTCTAGATCATTGCTATCCATATATATATACTGTGATTTAGGTGACCAGAGCAATATGCATCTGGTAATATTGCTCAAGTAATGGCAAACTGGTGCATCAATCCATGGTGGAAAATAATGAGGAGGGTGCTCAGGGCTTGGCAGTTGGAACACAAACCTTGGATCAACTACAGAGGTGTAAATCTCTTCAGTGGGCTTAAAGAGACTCGCTTGGGAAAATTTACCCCCAAAATTGTCTCTTGCAAGATATGCCTTGCAAGAGCAGATTAAACATACAAGCAGGAACAGTACATTGGGCTTTTTTCCTACTTCCCTGGAATACTTATATTGATACGGCACTAGATCCTCTTTTCTGGATGCAGCGGGGTGATTGTGCATCCACTTATTTAAAGCTGGCAGTTAGCTATGGCCTTACACCCACCTAACAGCAAGATTTGCTCTCTTGTCTTTTTGTTGAAATGTGACTACCCTTCCTCCATGCTCTTCCTTCTCCTGTGCCGATGCCGACCACAAGGAAAACCACAATGATAAAGCTATTTTCTCTTATTAGCCCATTTTTGTAAACAGTACTGCATGCGTGAGCATAGCTCCTTAAGGAATGGAAATCTCCACTCTGAGTTGAAGTCCTATTGAACAAACGTATGTTTCTTTAACTTGAAAGGGGAATGTTACCTAGGTAAAACTATCCAGAAAAATCTTTGCAAAATAAAAGGGACTTTAGGGGCAAAAATAATGCAGAATCAGCTCCTAATTGCTCCTATACTTACACTATCCTTATTTTTTCCTACTTCACTAGAGCTTTTTTTTTTCATTTTCTTTTTCTTTACTTCACTCTGCTATTGACACTCAGATAAAATATTAAAATATATCAAATGTATCTAGAAAGTAGGCCTGACTCATTAGACTGAGTCAATTTAACATATTTTCCAAATTATACTCATATAGTCTGATTTTAAACCATTTTAATGAAATTTAAAAATGTTTCATATTTTGACAGAAACAAAGGCAGCTAGCAATGACAGAAAGGAGAAAACTCTTTTGAGAAATACACTGTAAATTGCAAGGAACTAAATGTCTACTATAATGAAACCAAATGGACTTTAAACAACTCAGCTAAACAGTTTATGTACTTATAAATAAAAATAATTAACCATCTTACAAAACCAACACCTCAAATACAATGTACTTACAGAGGCTCTTGAGCACAAAAGTTTTTTACTGCTCTGGCTTGTGGAAGCAGCATACACAAAAGAAATTTTTCCCTCTAAAATCACATACTAACAAATGTGTTTTCTTCACACATTGCTCTGCAAAAATTATTAGCTGTCCTAAATATAGATATGAAGCCCCCCCCCCAAAAAAAAACAAACAGAAAAGCAAGAATACAGCAATTCTTTACCTCTCACTGTCAGAGGCAGTATTTTGGACTGATTATCAGATGAGCAGTCCTTACTAAATGGAAAAATATAGATATTTTCAGAGATGCCTCTAATGGAAGCAATAAGAAGCAATCCTCATAAAATGGCTGGGGTTTTTGTCCTGAAAAGGGTCTATTAAGAACAATTATGACCTCTCTATTTGCTCTTTCCCCAGAAAAGTACAGTTACTGGGACAAAAACAAAAAGGTTGAAAAGCAAGATATGTTCAACTGAAAATAAGGAACTTAATCTGGAAATCTGGTGTCTCAAATGTAGGCAAATGTCCTGGATAGGCTGCATCTCCCCTCAAATACCTACCTCTCTCCTCTCTGCATGGATGAAAATTTGGTCACGGGAAGCACTCGCTGCAGAATATCAGATGTGAAATAGCCTGGCTGGGGACATTGTCCTCTTGCCGCAGATGTGCTCCCAAGAGCCTCTTCCTTAATTCCTGATGTTAAAACACTTAGTCTTGATCTGGGGCTTTAGAAGTCTTCTGGGTTTAGGAGGCACAAAAAATACTTGCTTTTCAGATGGGTATAGAAGACGGCTGTGGAAGAAGAAAAAGCTTTCGTGAAAGAAGAAAAAGCTTTTCTGGATATTAGTGTGTCAATGTAGATACAGGCAGAGTAAATGTCTGTGAAAGACAACGGACACATACCAGGTAAACAAACCTTAAGCACCTAAACACCTTCTGGCCCACGGCAGCAGGACTGGTGTGCTATATGATGTGACTGTGGAGACTGAAGTAGGACAAGACAGAATCTTATGAGTGCCCACCCTCTGGGGTGCCATCAGCAGCCGCAGTTGAGTGCAGTGGTCACGCTGACGGCTGAGGTCAGGTGTAGCCAGTCAACTGATTTCACCTGCTGCATCCTGCACATGGGCTACTGGATCAAGGACACTGCAGTGAGTGAGACGGGTCTAGTGCAAGACGGACACTCACAGCACCTTGTACAACACATGAGAGGCCTCTCTGGTCTGAATTAAGAATTAACCAGTAACAGATAGTCAATGTAGAAAATGGAGATGACAGATATTTCAGTTAAAATCAGCAGCAAAACTGGCAGCAACTTAAGAGTGTGATTCCTGGTGATGCTATGCTAGAACACCATCTTGCTAACCCCACAGTCAGTAACAACAGTTATTTTGCGTAGCTGCTCATCAGGATCAACGAGGATCTCAGTCCTACAAGGAGATCTGCACTGACTTGACTGCCATTGAAGCCAGTAAAAGAAACTGTCTCTTTGCAAGATCAGGCCTGGAGAGTTAAAATGCACAGAGCAGTCAGCTCTCCCTGTCTCCTTTCCACAGAAAGCTGTGATGAACAAAATTACCTAGCTGCAACCCTTTGTAAAACCTCGCCAGCGAAGGTTTCGATAACCAGTCTGCTGGACATTTTCATGGAAGTCATAACCTCATGCTCACCATAAGTCCTATGTCTCTGTTAATATCTTAGCATCTCCTCTGGAAGGTACACTCCAATGCACTCTGCATCTGATGGAAGAGCTGAACAGCCACACATGTGCTCAGAGAGGCCATGATCATACAATGCTAACGAGGAGTGGAACAGCAATGGGAGGTATCTCTCACCAGAGACACCTTAGATTGGTTGCTGCTGACAAGCGTCTGTCTCTCCTTTCCTTTCCTCAAGGCTGTTAGCTCCAGCCACCACAAGGCTCAGTCCCAGTGCTCTCAGCAAGGAAGGACAGCACAGCTTTACAGCCACACTCACATCCTACACAAAGGTTTTGCATAGCCTCTGCCCAGGCCCCTGCACAGTGTGGTTTCAGGTGCTACCTCCAGTAGTGTAAGTGATAAACAGCTTCTGGCACAAGCAGACACTCAATTTTAGCAGCACAAAACCAAACTAGTACCAGGAGATGGTTTTAGTTGTTCAAATTTGCAGTAATTCTAACATGTAACTCCAAAATTACTGTGGTGTGCACAATAAAAATTTAGGACAAAACAGATCAAAGGGTTAAAGGGATACAGCATTACAATTGACAAGATATTAGTATTGTGTGGTCTGGGTTTGTTTTCTTCATGATTCTGCCAAAACCAACCTATAACCACAGCATTCAATTTTTCAAGGGTATGTGCCTGAGGCGAGGCAAATTTTTGCACCTACACACATGGGCTTTTTCCAGGCATTTATGTTGCTGTTGTGAGTGCTATTATCCTTCATTAAAAGTGATAGATCTTCAAGATAAAAAGGCATGAATTATCATTCCCCAGCTGAGTCTGATCTATTACGTAAGTAGTCATTCAGTTTCTATAGTTCAGCATTATAAACATAAAGTTTTATGTTCTTTCTCAATGTCTCTCATCACATTATAATTTTTCTTTACCTGGAATCCCTTATAGTGTTTCAGAAACCAAAACAGTTTCTCTTACTAAATACTAGCCATGTAATGAAAATACATGCGTTAAACTGTGGAGTGTTAGCTCAACAAAATCTAAGTTAGTTCCAAACCAGAAAGTTTTTCCTTAGAAAATACTCCAGGTGTAATTACATGCTTATGCAAGTTTGGTTTTCAGTAAAGGCAATGTAGAATTTTCCCTCATTGAGAAAAAAAATCAGTAGTCACTTGTGAGAAAGCTTGTCTAAAGTGGTGATAGGTCAGCTGAATATACCAAATGCATGAATACACCAGGATGAACCACCATTATTTTTTTTAAAGAACAAACCATACGGTCAGACATTAAACAATCAGACTTTCACAGAAGAGGTAGTATTTGTTCAATGAGCTCACTTTTGCTTTCTGTGTACAGCTAACCTCTCAATCAGCTCCTTCCTTTATTTGTTGGCTGGACTGAAAACTTCAAGCAAAGCTACTTAAATGGCCCTTTAAGTGTGTCCCAACTTGCTGCAGGTAGTCTAAATCCCTCTGAATTAAACCAATGCAATGAAAGATGACAATCAGGAAGACACAAAAAATAGTATCTTAAGATTATTTGCAGTGTAGAAAAACTGCCCTAGTTCTTCTCTATTTATCCACGTGTGAAATGCTCTGGTGGCAACCTCTGATCCATGCAGGTTTGGTGTTTGGTTGATGTCGATGTGCAGCAGACAAGCAGCTAACTGCTGCACACACATCCACTGGGCCCAAAGGACACTCAGTTATGGCTCTGCCTCCAAATGTTCATGTCCAAGGCCATGGCAAAGTCTGCTTCTCAGACCCCTGGCTGAGTTTGCCATGTAGGGAATTAGGGCTGGCTTGAAAACAGATATTCCATTTCAAGCAACATAATTTCAGTGTTTGAAATTTGTCTTCCACACAATACAAAATAAAACCAAAACCTCTCAAATATGCTGGGAGACCAAGCTCTGCATCCTCAACTCAATAGTCAGCAGGTTCAAGTCCTACTTTGAACCAGGAAAACACTAACTTGGATCTGGATCTCCCACATCTCAGATGAGTGTCCTAACCACTAAGCTAGGGTGGAGCTCTTCCTCTTGCTTTACCCCACCCTGGATCTGATGACACTTTTACTGGAACAGATATATTTGTATGAAGAGGGGGAAAAAAAAAAAGGCCCAAAATTCAGGAACTACTCTGATATGGAAAAATCACTTCTGGATATTTAGAATCTGCCAGAATCTGCATTTATTGACTCATTTTGAAAATGGGTAAAAGCATGATGCTTACCCTCTTTGAATGATCCCATTAGCAAATACAAGACAGGCCTGTTCTGCAGCAGGGGAGAAGTATTTGTCACGTGAAAGAGGGAAAAATATCCATTGCAAATTTCAAAGTGCTCTGCAGGACTTGCTGAGTAGCAGCCAATGCAGGGGGACAAAGAGATTATGCCAAAGGTTTCAACAGAATATTGATCATCTCAGCACTGTTCCAGTTATGGAAAAGAGACTGTAGGACCAAGAAAATAGGTATGGAGGCTCCCTTGATCATCCCTAAGTCATGGAGAGCAGGACAAAGGGTAAATTGTATCTCTTCCTTTCAGGCCAACCCTCTGAGGGTAGTACCAGTTGGGCACTGGAGGGTGGGCTGAGAGCTTTTCAGATGAGGATGCCAAGCATTTCAGCTGGTGAATTAACCCAGAACCCTTGTACCCCAGACAACAGCTAGATCCTATTATTTTCAAGGCAGAGGTTGAGCCTGCTGAGTGTGCTCCCATTCCTATATTTTGTACCGTGAAAACTCAGTGAGAAGATTGCTGTGAAAACAGCATCATTTCCAACAAAGCTGCTTGCTTTTCTCTTCAGCAAGTGTGGAATATGACTGAGTTATATGAGTATTCGGGGGGAAGGAATTACTAAACTGTCTGAAAAATTGTCACAGATTTCACTAGGAACTATCCCAGCCTTCCCCCAGTGAAGTTCCCACTGAATGGTGTTGCTTAGGGCTCAGCGACACAGATTACTCTGTGGCCTTATTCTGTTCATTATTTCATTTTCCTGATGGGTCTCTTAGCTGTTCCAAGGATTTTTTTTCTCTATTTCTCTCCACTAAATTTGAGCATTTAATTTAATTTTTAAAGTGCTCCTGAACTCTGAAGCCAAAACTGTTACAGAATTAGTTAATATCACCTCCAAATCTCTACCTGAATCCTAGTAACTAGCTCAGAACCAATGAAGCTGATTGGGTTTCCTATGTGTATCACTACACACTGAGGTCACAAAGGCTCTGCTGGTGCACTGGAGTACAGAATGTATCACATGAAGATCTGGCGTCAGATATTGTAAGTATTTTAAGGTCTCTGTGTGATCCAGTTAGGTTTGTTAATCTCAAACATCAATTCAAGTCTTCTCTCAGCTTCTAGGGTTCCTCCCAGAGGGCTATTCAATCCTTACATTAGATTGTCCTATGTACTTTATAAGAGTCTGGGGAGTCTAGATTAATATTCAAGCTGTGGGAACAAGCAACAGGTCTCTTCTTAGCTCTTTATGTGAAGCATTCATCCATTTCCCAAAAGATGGTTAAGTGCTAACACATCTGCATTTCACAGTGGTCTTGAGAGAACTCAGCACAATACATATTTGACACGCATTTGTATATCTAATACTGAGGTAAGACCATTTCCAAATAGCTGGTTTTACCTACTGTAATACTAAACCTTTCCCATTCAATCACTTCACAGAAGACAAGTATGCCTAATTTTTAAAAATTTTTTGCAAATTGTAACACTAGGAATAAACACGACAGGGATTTTATAACATGTAACCTTCAATTTTACCTACCTCTAATCAAAACTTTAAAATATGAGGATATAATTAGATTCACTATGCCAAAACCTTCTGTCTCAGCTATATTCCCAATACAGAGCATCATCCTTTACCCTATATTTAACACAGGTGATGGAAAAAGATTCTAGTCAGTTCTATTCCCTAACCCACAGAAGATGTCCTGCCGCAATAATCTCTTTATCAAACCACCAGATTATTTTCTTGCTTAATATGACAGACACAATAAAACACTGGGGGCTTGGAGTTTCTTTCCAAAGTTCACAAGGTATGTTGGCATGCTTTAATGAGAAGAGCTAAAACACACTGAAAAAAAATGCAGCAGCATTGAAAGTGATCCAGGATGAGCAATATGATATTCAGTTTTACTAATTAGTGCAGAACATAGTTACTAAATTACCAATATCATTAACACATTGAATGCAACTTTGCATAATAGACTGTAAACTAACCACATTGTAATTCCTGAGAACAGATAAGCACATTTGGCAGATAAGGCTCCCAAAGAAAATTCCCTTAGTCAGAACAGGATCCAACTCTTTTATTTGCCCTCCATGTAATTTTTTTCAGCAGATGAACTATTGGACATAAATTTTTAATGTCTTGTGTTCTTTTCTTTTCCCCCCAAAAAACCCTAGAGAATCTTATATGAATCTGTGCAAAGCAGAGTGAATTTACTGGATAAAGCATTAAAATCCAGGTCACTTGGTCACTAATATCTTTGTATATGCAAAACTCCACATCACATAGATAATAGAGGATAAAAGCCTGACAGACTCTCAGTTACTCACCTTTTGTAGTATATTATTTATTTCAACTACATTTGACAAGAAAGGATATACAACCAAAACACACAAATAAGAGAAAGCATTACATATTTTAAAAATTCAGGAACACTGAGAATTCTTTGGCTAATACCAAAACAAAGCCACTGCCTGGGTTAGTCTCCTCTGTGGTGGCTGCATTGTCAAATTTCACAGAATCACAGAATGGTTAGGCTTGGAAGGGACCTCTGGAGATTGTCTTGTCCAATGCAAAAATTTGACCCAGTAACTCTCAACCTGTAAGTGGCCAAGAATCTCCCACGAGCTTCCATGCTCCATCATACTCTTTAGCATCGACGTGAGCCCCTCCCCTCCAAAACCATACAAATACCCTTTGGATTTCACAGTTACCTGTGTCCTATCTTATCGAATGTTGGGCTGGGTGGCTTTAAGACTCCTTTCCAGAAAGCAGGTCCAGCTGCAGGAGAACTAGCCTGTCTTCCAAGAACATCATGGCAAAGGCATTGCAGGACTAATGGCCCTTGAGCGATTTAGTCTCACTGTAAGGTACACAAGTTCCTGTACACCTTACAGGCAAATCTGGGCTAACACAGGCACCACTTCATCACGATTTGGTTTAAACCACTCTGATACCTAAATCAAGAAACTCTTACAGGGATACCAGAGTTATGAACCCAGCTAAGATCCATGTTGGCAGTGCAGCTTTGATGTCCTCTGACTAAAGAGTGCCTTGTGAAAAGTATCTCCCCCCTCCCCTTGAATTTGGCAAATATGCTCTATCTAGACAACCTTTCACACCAGCATATACAACCTGAGGCAAAGCTGGGAGTCACCCACTTTCCCAGTTGTAATCAGATGCCAGAAAGCACTTGTCTGAAAACATTTTTGGTCTCTTTCTACCTCCTTTCTCTCTCTCTCATCCCACACCCTTTGCTCAGGACAGCACTTTGTGATTTGCCTGCAGCAAGATATATTCCTGACCTGTCTAAGACATGGGGATTCTTTAGTCTGATGCCCTTTTCCAAATCCTCTGGTCCATAATTAGCTGGTGTTTAAATACAGTCAGTTGGAGCTGAGA
Organism: Pomatostomus ruficeps; assembly: GCA_013400735.1. Lineage (NCBI taxonomy): Eukaryota > Metazoa > Chordata > Aves > Passeriformes > Timaliidae > Pomatostomus > Pomatostomus ruficeps. Next base: position 36,507 of record VYZT01007698.1, on the reverse strand, counting down.
ATGTTGTCTGTAAACAATGTGAAGGGAGTGAAAGAGAGAGACAGTCAAGCCAAACTATTTGACACCCTGCCAGCCCAGCAGGCTTCTGAAAGGAGTTTTCAGTTTCACATCAACTTTTTTCCCAAGAAAAAAAGAGAACTTGCACTCTATTTAAAAGCTGTTACAATTCTATATGCTGCCTGAAAAGGAGCATACTTCACCTAAACTCCTCACATTTTATAAAATGTATATTGACACAAATTAGGAGCTTCTATTTCTACCCTTCAACTCTTTCTGTTGAAGGGCTTTATATACTTTAGCCTACAGGAAGAGATTAATGCCCTTTAACCTGGTGAAATATGCTTCTAAGTTAGTGTCTAGGTTTCAGCATTTAACATCATGCCACACTGTCCTTGCTTTATGTTGTGGACCACATGCTTTCATCTCTGTAAATGATGCCTGTAAAAGTTTGATTCATTTGCCAAAATTAAGAACTATCCAAGGGTGTTTTTTATTTATACTAATAAGTTGCAAATATACATGTTATTAAAAAGTAATCATATCTCAATTATATTTCCACCACTGCAAGTTTTCAAGCCTGTGCCAAGCTAAGTAAAACTACTGGGTTCCCAAAGATATTTCTGTAAGGCAATTATACATGTACTTTCAAAATATACAATTTACAAACATCTGGCAAAACTTCTCTAATTATGTCCATTTTCATCAATTCTTGCAGTCAAGTTGATTAAATACCCTAAAACACATTCTTATATTTTAAATAAATTAATTATCATTTAAACAAAAAAGCCTCTAAATATTGTCTCTGTAACACCACTCCGATCTCCTAATGTGCTGTATCCACAGGAGATACCGTCGTAGATCAATGTGCATGAGAATTTTCTGTTGGTTGTCCTTGCTAGCCAGACATTACCTGAGCTTTAGAAGCCACTTCACCACAGTCATGAATCTGAAATGATAAATCTGGTGTATAAACGTGGGCTTAGTACTGTGCTACTGTGTTTGTACTCACATCCAGTCAGTTCAGTGCACAAGCAGAGGAGCGTGTGAACTTTTTTCTCTGGTAGACAAATCCATTGCATTCTATAAAAACAGCACCTGTAACCTGCAGGCAACTGTGCAATGAGACAGAAGCAATACCTGTCAAAACAGACTGAACATTTAGCATCCACAAATACTCCTATTGAAATAAAATGGGCTATGAGAAGGTAAGATTGGCTTATCTTCAAGAGTACACTTAATCCAGGTAACACACACCATGTGCAATGCTATTTCACAGTCCCCACAGAGTTCACTTGCAGCATTTTCTTACATGGGTTTTATGGACTTTGAAAGAGCTCCAGGTACTCCACTCAATTTAGCAGCTTGGAAAATTTATGATCTCGGTGTGGCACAAACCGTATAGAAAGTAGCTAGGGTTTCAAACAGGTTCTCCTAATCTTTCATATTCTACCTTTTTTAGCTTTTTTTCCCAGGAACTCCCAAATACTTTTTCACAACTGATTCTCCCCTGTGTCAGGCAACCATATCTCCCACCTTTAAAATAAGTACGCTTCCTATAATCTATAGATTATCATCTTTGCATAGACTATCCCAAGTCTTCTTCTACACCGAGAATGCAATTTCTCAGGAACCATGAAGTAAAATAAATTGCTTGATGTTCACATGTATAGTACACTCAATTAAGATGCCAGAGAATCTAGAATCTGTATGCTTCATCCTTTGAGGTTTTGGCTACAGAGTAAGTCACCAAAGCAGTCCCACCACCAGATAAATATGGTCTACAAATATTTGATGACTTCCAGAATGAGTCTACAAATGCCATCCTAGAATATGTCAGATATTTTCCCTAAAAATAGAAAGGTAATTGGGAAAACCACATGTGCTTTAAAAAACATGCTCACATGAGGAAAGGTGAGTAGCAGCAATGTAATGCTGCCATTGGTTAATGCCAATATAAAGAAAGCCATACTTCTGGCCACCAGGGCACAACAATTAGATTAACTGTGGCTGTTGGAGCAAAAACAAATTGTGCACTAAGCTGCTGTCAGAAGACAGGATAGGCTCAGATAGTCTTCATAAAATGTAACAGGCTGCCCAGTGAGGTCATGGAATCTCCATCCTTGGAGATATTCAAAAGATGTCTGGACATCTACCTGGGAAACCTAGGTGACCCTGCTTGAGCAGAGTGTTTGTACAAGATTCACATTCCCTTCCTACTGCAACCATTCTGTGATTCTGGAACACCATGGCTCCTTTCCAGAGACATGAAGATAATATCCACTGCTGCACACTGACACCACTTCAAAGCAAAAACTAACAAATTATAAAGACAGAGGGGGAATCTGCAGATTTTCTCACATTTTAGCAGTGGCACTTAGGAAGTCAGCATGTCACTCCCTGATCAGTTCCCTTTAGCCATCAGTGAGTGCTGATCCTTGTTGAGTCAAGTTGCCTATCTGGCATTTTCTTGAGATGCCACTATCATAGGTGGCCCTCTGCCAAACAAGACTCAGGGGAGAACAGTGTCTTATGACACACCAACTCATCTTCCTTCTCCCCTGGCAGGACAGCATGAGAAGCAGAACAGATACATAGATTAATCTGTGCAACCAAAGACCTGCCTTGCACCAGGGAACATGAGGCTGGTAGTTCCCAGCCAGATTATTCTAAACTGCAGTATTTGAATCTCACAAGGAAGCCACAGACAGAATAAAACTAAGATCGGTTGGAGATTTGTTTGTTTGCTTGTTTGTTTCTGGTTTGATTTTTAAAATATAGACAAAACTGATGGGTTTGAGGAAAGGTTTTGGGGAGAAACAGAATGGAGAGCCTGACCTTCCTAGACATAGTCTCAGGTGTAACTCTCGGGGCAGGTGTTTTGTACTGTTTTCCCCCTCTGTTCTTCTGCTTGTCCTAGAGCTAAAGCCCTGAAGAACATCCTGTGCATCATTCCTCAAATCATGGCTACAACAGCATCAGTATAGCAACCCATCCTCAGACCTGCTTCATCCACCTCAGGTGTCCCATGTTTGGCAAGACATCAGTCATGTTGATGCCAGAATACAGTTCATGCAAATATGAAGCCCTATCCTTTTATTGACTCAAGTTATTTACTAAAAGTAAAGAATCATTGGTCTGAGACTACACAGAGTTATTTCTGTGGATGAGGTCTACAATGTTTTAAGATTTTGTCTCCGTGGCTGGAGCTTGTCTCCACAGAAATGCTCTCCTAGCTACACAGTACAATTGCACTGGTGTAGTTATACCTCTGTAGTTATAATAGAATTACTTCTTCCTCACTGTAATCACTCTTATTCCAGAATAAGCATGGACTTTTATGTTTCATTTTAACTACTTCCAACTACTGCATGGGATAAACAAACAAACAAACAAACAAAAAGTCATTTTTGTATCAGTGACAGTGCCCAGACACAAGGCAAAATCCATATTGCTCCCTTAGTTTCTTTTCACAGTTTATTCGATCTGAACATGGTTCACTTGCAGACAAAGCCGCTTGCTGCTCTTGCATCGCACAGCTTTTCCCCAGGTGCTGGAGAAAAATCCACATGGCAGTCAAGGCCCTGCTGTGCACATGCTCTGGGGCCCGGTGCTCACTTTGAAGGTCCCCTTGGCAACCCTCCTCACATCAAAAAACATTTTACTCCAGAAGCTGCCCTGCCAGAGTGAAAGCATTTTCTCTGAAGGTCAAACATATGCCAGTTCTCCAGACAGAGCTACTGTGGGACTCTTTACCTGTCCAGACCCAGCCTGGAGCCGATGTCCAAAGCTTGCTCACTGACCGCCATCCAGGCAGCCACCAAGAGGCAGTGACGCACTGCAGCGACAGCAATGTGCAACTTCAGAGAGGTGTTCAGCTTCAGGCCACTGAACTGAGGTGCCTTGGCCTCTCATGGTAACAGGTTTGCAATGCAGAGGCAATTGCACAGATATAACAGCTTAGGGATCAAATCTCCAAGTGTATTTCCACTTTAGTGTGACCACACCAAAGGAAGCTATAGCTCACTCTCAGTCAAGTGCTACATGGACAGCTCTGACTCAGCGTCATCCAGCTGTCTTCAAAGAAATTTTGTAAACCCTTTTCCAAAGGCATTCTTCCTGCCACCACTGTGGAAGGTGTTGGGGTCACAGCCACTATAGAAAAGCAGGAGCAGCTGCAATCAAACCTAAGATGAAATGACTGAGCCACAACTTCCCCCCAAATACCACAGCAAAGAAGGATGTCCAAAAGGTGGCTCAGATGCCTTACCATAACCTGGGAGGGGCTGGGAAGTGCAAAAGTGCTGCACTCAATTCCCTGGAGGGAAGGTGAGCCTGGAATCACTCATCAAGAGGTTCAAAACCAATTAAGAAGAGACGCTCACAGACTACATTGTATTTTACTTTTTAAAAAATTTTTCTTAAAGGAAATTACTGGGCCCCAGCATCAATGAACTCCTAGCTCTTTTCTGGAATTGCACACAGATTATACTGAAAACTAACTAACTAAGTAAATAAATAAATCCCCCCACAGATATTCCATGAACTTTTTCCACTGGCAAGAGCCCACTTCACAGTTCTTGTTGACAAAAAACTCCAAAATTATCAGATCTGAGTAAAACTTCTCAAGCAAAAACATTTTCCCAGTACAAAACATTGTTTTACTAAAACCAAAACTTTTCTCTAGTAGTGTACTTTATTTGCTAACATTTAGCTATGGCAACTCTCAAAGCAAATTTTTCTGCATTAATTTTAAAATTTCACTCCAAATAAAATTTCTTATCAGGAATTTCCTGACTTTTTTTTTTATTATTTTTTAAACAAGAAGAACGCCAAGGAATCCTCAACTTTCTAATCCTTGTTAAAAGTATCAGTTACTCATTAGAACTTGTTATAGGAAAAACACAAGGAAAAAGACAACACTGTGACTGGTTTTGGTTTATGTTACAGGTTAATATGCTATTAAAATATTTAGGTCTTATTATGCACTTAAAAAATGGTAGTGCTTAATGTGCTCCGATTAGGGCTTAACAAGCCCTTTAAAATGTTACAATGTTAAACCACCAAATCACATTGTCTCTAAGGAGTAAGAGGCTTAAAAAATCTTCTGTTCTTCACAACCTAGCCCTTACATTAATAAAAAAAAATCCAGTCATAATAAGTTTATATCATATATCAGAATGTTTTGACATTCTTAATGACTGGGAGTTAAAAAGTTGGCTTAACTCTGTGTGCTAGTGTGTGCTTGTTTGAGTGTAGGAGTGAAGGTTAGTGGTTTTCTGAAAGCCTTAAATAACAGAGATAATGGAGATGAACATTGTGCGTTTTTGCCATAACTGGTGTCTGGAATCCTATTGCCTAATTTAAAGGGCCAGTTATGTGACTGCAAATAGTTGAGAAAATACCCATTTAGCTTTAAAGCTGTGCTGTGGTAGGCAGAATACTGAGGCAGTGACACTCACAAAATGGGCCAGGCTCTGCTACCTCACTCAAACCAGTCACTGTGACATGCAACGGCTCTGGTGGCCATGGATTTCCAGTATTCAACAGTTCTGACAGTCACGCTCCAATAATAAACAGTATTTGTTACTGTTAATCACTCCACAGCAAAGGATGTCTATCACAAAGTTCAATGTAACGTGACAAACAATTAACTGGGTAATAATGTTGGCTTCATGAAGCAGATGCAGCTGATAAAATATCTGAAAATTGTGACATTCTAACTGGAGGAGTAATTGTTCTGGTTTGTACCCCAAAGGACACTTGTACTGGTGGTCAGCAAACGTCCCCCATCTATAGCTGTACATGAAAAGTGACAGCAGTAAACCCGAGAGGCTGGTTTCTTTATTCTGCTCTTCTAATTTAAATATGTGTTACTCTGAAATTTGCATTACCACTCAGGCAAAATGTATTCACTTCAGTATATGTCCAGCTTGAAAACCATAAATATGGCAGACATTCAATTGCAGCTAAACAAACCCACATGACTTATTTAGCTAATTACAGAGTGTGAACAGTGAATTTTAAATTAATAACCATGGCAGATAGTTCTCAAGGTTGAAATACACTTGCACACCCTATTCTTTAATTCCAAATAAATAATTCAAAAAAATACTCAATCTTTATGGACAATAGAAGAAGTAGTCTACTTAGCTCAATAAACTGTTTGCTGCAATTACATCCACTAAGTTTTAAAGGGCCAATCTTCATGGTTACACTTTCCAAAAGGACTGTGTATTCCAGCATTACTGAGTATTTTCCAGTGACACCGGATGTGTTTTCAAACTGATTATTGTCACGGATCATTTCAAGATATGGACAGCACTGATGGCTCTCCTCATAGATAGCTCAAGTTTACATTATCAATGTAATTTATGCTCACATCTGTGCCTATATACTACACTGCTATATTCAAGTCCCCAGTTAAGAAGTTAAGAAACTTGCTTACTTTTACGTACTTACTTAAGTGTTTACTTATTCCTCATTAACTGGATCAAAATTTGTTGCTAGATAACATGACATAGAGAATTTCTCTTGGTTTTGGTTTTACTTGTTTACTGACATCAGCCTATTGTGAAACAAACATGAAAAATGTTCAAAGGCTTAAAAAGTTCTTTCCCTTTCCCTGGAATTGTCATGTTCTGTTCAACTTAAATACATAGTAAATAGATTTTTTTTAATTTTCCATATTCATTTCCCCGTGTTCTTTTGTATTAAAATAACTAACACATAAAAATTATTCCATCTGCTCTGCACTCAGTTGCTTATGCTTTCAGCGATACTGGGCTCTATGCAGAGAGCAAACAGAGTGTTTCGGAGCTACCCTTCTCAGTTCAAATTTTCTCCAACCTCAAGCACCCAAAATCGCAAAGTTATAAAACTCATCAAGTCATTTAGACACACACCAAAAAAACCTCCTGTGCTAGGTTTTTTTTCCATTTTCTTTCTAGTGTCTGAACTTTTCCATCAAATACATAGTGCGTTTTCAAAGTCTTCTGTTTAACAATTACAGCTTAAAACTTTTGTGTGAGACAGGAAATAGGAAGAAAACGGAGGGCAGCAAGGGAGAAAGAGAGGAGAGAGAAAGACAGCCATGGGATTGCTGACTCAGCGGTATTCCTTGCCCAAGAGGGAACTGAGGTACCAAGGCCAGAGAGAAGTGCTTGGGCCAGAACCCGGCAGAGTGCCCCGACGCACCCGAATGTTGTCCTGACTTTGCAGTGTTCAGTGTTTTCTTGTTAGACTTTCTCTCTCATGGCCATGACTTGTTTTCTCTCTATTATCTATGTTTTCCTAAATTGTATCTGTGTTTACGAATTCCAGTATACTAGGCAGAGAAATATGATTAACAAATACTTTAACCAAGTGGATTATAGGAGGTAGTGATTTCTACCTCCAATCCACGGTGATGTGTGAAAACATATAAATAAAGTCGGAGGGCTCTGCCCTCTCTCTTCCTGCTCTCTCTCCTGCTGCGTCTGTGTGTGTCTTTGTGTAGCTCTCCTTCAGGCCCTCGGCCTAGCAGGCCTGCCTGAAGAGTGCCATACCCGAACAGCAAGGTCAGCCTCCTCCGTTCCCATTTTTTGGGACATGTGGCTGTGGGAGGTGCATGAGCATAGGCACATGCCTGGGGCCAATGACTCCCCAGGACAGCCCATAGGCAGATGTTCTGCACAACTGCAGGCACATCTCCCCTCTGTGGACCCATAAAACACCCAGGACTGCCTCCCCTCTTTCTTTTGTGCTCTTCTCTAAGTCATTAACTTATTTCAACTAACAGGAATAGTTTCTGCCCTGTGTCAGCCCAGTCTGAGTGCTCAGTTACAGCCGACCAAGACAGCAGCTTTGCAGGCAGGAGTTTGTGAAGCAGCACAAGGCACAGGGGTCCAGTGGCACGGACATGCTCCTTTAGCTGGGCTCCATAAGCTCCTTCCCAGCTTCCTTCATGGGAAGGGACCAGTGCGATTGCTCTTTGCTTCATGCACAATTCACCCTGTGCTGGGACACCAACCAAGACTGGAAGCAGGCTGCAAGCACAGGATCTTGCAAACGTGCCTGCTGCAGTGCTGATTTTTTGCAGCCCTGCTTTCCCACAGTGCCACACAGAGCAACATTTGCTGCAGTGGAGAAACTATGAATTTCAGATCCTCTTAATATTCCTTAATAGGCAAAAGGCAGAAGAGTGGGCGAAGAGAGCAAACAATGTGCAACAGTGTTTAAATTATAGTAAAGTACATTAACAATAAATACTCCCCTGTCAAGAATATGTCATGCAATTCTATTTACTGCACTGAACAGATCTAACCAATGTTTTGAGAGGGTGGTTTTGCACTCCCAAAATGACTCTCCTTCAGGGACAGCATATGTGAATAATCATTCAGACATGGGATATCAGCTGTGAAAAACTGCTCCAGTGCAGCATGCCAGATGTGATGGCTAGAAAGTTAGCTCCCTCTCCTGGATTAGACCAGAAAATTAAAGTACAGTGCACTGATCTAAACCAGTACTTGGGCATTCCTCAGCATTGTTATTCTTTTTTTCCCTAGTCCTGGAACCTCGGACAAGGGAAATCTATGTTTCCTGAAGTACTGGGGTTTGCAGAGAGATACATCATGTCACCAAAGCAACAATGATAATCTCACTGCCAAACTTACTGCAAACCAGTTAAATTACCATACAAATATATGCAAGAATGCAGAATACACATCTGCACACATCTGCAAAGCCCAAGCAACGTGACTTACTGTCATAAAGTGCCTCAGTCCATAAAAATGTCATTGCAAACCAGACCTCTCTCATGGTTTTGACACCCTGTCCCTCAGCCCTTCTGCAAGCAGAAGGACCATTGCTGTGAGTAGCAATTTGGGCAATTCAGAGAGAGTGAAAGTAAGGACAGCAGGACTTATTGCATGAGCTAAAAATTTGAGAGCTAAGGCTGAGGTGAAGACAGAGAGCGGATTATAAAAAGAAATTTTACTGGGGTTTTGAATATTTTTCTAAGTGTCTTGCAAATAGGCTGAGATATTGCAGAGTTTCCACAGTTTCCAGACCACATAGGAACTCAAAGTCCTTTTACTTAGAGAATTACATCTTCCATTTTCTGACCAGAGAAGTTTGGAAAGCTAAGATGCAGCTAGGAAAAGAATGAAAACAGAGGTGTTCACAGCTTGCTCGCCACTTGGGATTTGATCAGATTCAGATAAAATCAATGGCAAAGAAGCTCCCTTTAAATGTAGGGCTTACAATAGCTATATGAAACTGCATAAACAAAAGTTTAAATAAAATGGTTTTCCTGTCTAACTGTAGACTTTATTAACTGCTAAATACAGTCCTTTATGATTATATAGGATCTTTCATCCAAGAAACTGAAATTTCTTCACACGTGGAACATCACCCTTCTGAAATCATCATGCACTACTTATAAATAAGAAAACGAGGTGGAAAAACAAAAAGTAAAATGAAACGCACACACAAGTGATTTGTCCAAACAGAAAACCATTATGATTAAAGCCCAGACTACTGAATTGCTCTATCTCTGCTTTTATTACAAAAGGAGTAATTCTAAAAGGGAGACTTTTAAAAAAACAGTGACGAGAGAGAGACATATCTACGGGCAATTCAACCTCCTCAAAGTTGGAATCACCTCCCAAAAGAGCCTTGCTCTTTCTACTGAGGAGTCAACTGCCTTCCAGCTCAGACATTCCAACTGGGTAGTCGGAGGCTTTCAACAGCAATATTGTCAAGGAGTTTCAGAGCAAGCATGGGAATCTATGCCATAATAGGAGAGGTTATTCGCTACTCTATCTCACTAGCTGAGTAAGAAAGCAATCTTGTTATCCAAACTCAAAGGTTTGGACTTGATATCATTAATATAAAAGCACGTTCATAGATACACACAGAGTTTTCTCCAGGGGTGTTGGTCCTGTGTAAACACTGAGTGAGCTTAGGTTACTCTAATTCTATTGGTTAGACAGGATGAACTCCCTAAAAATTGTGAACCTCTCTGTTGCTGAGTTGGAGCCTCCTGAGCATCTCTCTCGCAAAGCTACTATTCAGCTGCAAATTTTGGGCTCATTTTGAATAAACACCATTACTCTGAGGTTTTAATGTTTGTGAGAGTCCCTTACTGACTGACAGCCTTTCCCAGCATGGGTGAGGTACAAATAGGATGGGTAGTGCCATGGACAATGCCTACATTGCCCTGCTCTACAGATCTGTCTGGATGACCTTCATAAGAGCCAAAATGTATGCAAGCACTTTTAATAATGGTAATTAAAAATCCTGTTGTAAACCAGGGTATCTACCCAGAGAATTTCACGGGCAAAATTATATCTTTCTATTTACTTAAAAAAAAAAGCGCTTCATCTACAATAGGCACACAACACACAAAACCATAAAATTTTATTAACTATACATTTCAGTAATTTTTTTCAGGATAGCATATTGAAAGACCCTCATGAAGCATTCTATCCTAATACCACACAAATTAACAGCTAGATTAGGGCTAGTTGGCCAATGCTAGAATTAGAAGAGATTATAAAAACATGCTGTCTTTGAAATAGCATAACATCACACACACAACAACCCAGGAAAAGGTGCAGAATTTTCTGACTCCTGAGAAGATCAACAGCTGTTGATTTTCATTCTTGGGGTCTAGATGAAGTTTGTCTGTGGCCAGAGACCAAGTGACTCACAAGAACAATTCCCAGCTTTCAACTCAAATTGTACAGGACTTGTTAGCTTGAATAAACTCTGGGGGAGAAAAGGGACAGTGAGGCTAGTGACAGCTCCACTCATTTTGAAGGAATTCAGTCAAGAAAAGAAGATTGCCCACATGATAAAGCACAGAGATACAGAAAAATACACATACTGGAAACCTTCAAAGGGTCCTGCAAATAACCTTTTGCATTTAAAATCTTGATTAACATCTCTAACATGCATGTATCTTCCCACAGCGACACAAGTTTCCAGGCAAAAGAAGGACTCAAGTTCTACTGGACTATTTTCCCAGCTCACTGCACAGCTGGTATCTGTAAAGGAATCTTGGGAGTAGAAGAGCTTGCAGTACTGAACCTCTCTGAGGACTCAAGCCAATGACATCATTTCTGTGTTAGGATGAAACTAAGTTGCCAGAAGATATTCTGGCTTCTCCAAATTCTACAGAACTCCTGGAAAAATGAAATATTCCCGAATCTTCATTTTGCAAAAGCTGTATCTTAAATTTGTCCCTATTTATGCCATAAGATTGTACAATCTAGCAGCTTTTGAATACAAATAGTGTGTGCTGAGTGAACAGTAGTAACTAACAATACAACTGATCTTTTATTCTGAGTATTTGATATAATAATATACAAGCTTGTATAATATTGCAGGGTTATAATATTACACATCTTGTAGATTTACCCAAATGATTATCAATGATTCCTACTGATATGACAAAAAAACAACCTAACTTTCTGAATACTGCAAGTTACTGAAGACTTTTATTCTCTGCTGCAAACACCTACAAAAAAAAGTAGCAGCTTTACAAACTCTCAATTTCCTGCAGTGACTGCTGAACTCTTTTCAGGTAGCGTAAATGCAAAGCATTTCTTTTATTTGTGCACTCATGAAACGTGTATTTTTATGCTTGGTTTTTGAAATTACTCTAAAATAACTTTTTTTAAAACTTAAAAAAAAGGGGGGGGGGTTATGTTTGCCATAAACTCCCCAACAGGTCCACTGCCAATATTTTTGTGGCTAGTCCCCATGGAAACCAATACAACAGCTTTCAAATCTGTTTCTTAGAAAGGACTATTTCAGTCCCATCTGCCTGTCTCTATAGATTTTCATTAATTGCTGAGATGTTCTGATGTTCAGTGATACAATTCAAATAAGTGCCACAACAGTGCTATTTTAAAATAATCCTTTTAAATACTACATGCACATTATTAAGAACTTGTCAAAAAGTGTCAAGAAATTATTATTTCATTTAAAATTTAAATAGAATATTTTACTTAAAATTACAATAGAATTATTTACCATTTAAATACTTACTGAATTATTTTGGTATTCTTTTTGTTGCTTAATTTTTGAGCTCTCCTACTCCTTTTTGCTTCCATATCTCTGCAGTCATGGTATAATGTGAAAAGAAAACAGTAAGAGATGAGAAAGCTCATATTTTAAAAGGCTGGTTTCCACCTGAAGAAATTTTAATTTTTAACCCATTTAAAACAATTCACATCTATCTTTTAAAAAAATCAGAGGCATATACACACATGCAAACAGAGATCTAAATGAATAGGTCACAGTCTGTATGTCTTTTAATTAGCATCCAATGCCAATTGCTAGCACATGCAATGAGGTGCAAGTCAAGCACACAGCATGTAAGGCTATTTAAAAACTCACAGCTGTAGAAATAGTAGAGTAGTAAGCTATAAAACCTGATTTTTTCAGAAAGAGATGATCAAATACTTCAGATTTTTTCTAATTTCTTGATAATTTGAATAAAATCAGAAAAAATCCCCCAAGATTATGTCTTTTAAGAACTTGAGTTCCCAGTAAGGAATGAGAAATCTAAGAGCTGTTTTTCTACTAATGATTAGTGCCATGATCTGTCTGCGGACTTTCAGTGAAACATAAGGAACTATTAAGGTAAAGTTAATATATTAATGACAACCAGTAGTCACTTTGAAGCTTTACACGTTGGGTCTGTTTGGATGTAAGCCTGCTTTTTCTGGCCTTTTTGATTGGAAGCAGATTCCCTTAATGTTGTCCTGCACACTACAGTATGTTCTGCCACTCTTCTTCCCACATTCCCACTGTACTGAGAGAAAGCCAAATGCACCTGTGCTACTGCAAAAGCACGTAACAGACAGAGAGGACTCGTTTCAGGACAGGATCAAGGTCTGTGCCCATTCATACATCCCAAAATGGTTGTTGAAAAGTCAAAGGACTACCCAGTGACTCAGTAAACTGCACTATGGTATTAATCCTAGACTATGAGACCTGTGCAAAGTAACAGCCATTATTATGAGCTTATGTTCTGTCAGCTAGGGAAGAGTGGCTTAACTCCTACTTAAATGAGTGTGCAAAACATGGGAGCTGATCAAGAGAGTGTCTATACAAGAAGAGACTCTCTTATTTACTTGGAGGATATTCTAGAGGTACTTTGTCCTGGATGGAGACAACTACCACTGCTGAAGTAACTCAGCTGCTCCTCAGGACTCCTGTCAGAGTCTTGCAATTTCTGGCAAACAGGACACACTTTGCATTCTTGTTCTTTATTGTTTCTTAGTACTGCACCAGTAACAGCAGGAGCTGAGCAAGCGCTTCAATCAAACTAAATAATAGTGCCCTGTAGAGTGAACAGGAGTTTCACTTTTTATTTCAACAAAGGCAAATCACAATGTAGGTGACTGCATTTCCTTCCAAACACATCAAACCCTAAGCAGTCAATTAATGCTTCTTATAAGCTTATATATCTTCTCAGTTACTTTATATAAGTCAGATGTATTTGACAATTTTTTTCATCTTATTCAGTATTACGAAATTGGATGGGAAAAATGTCTGAAGTTCCTCTTTTATGGGCACTCTATCTCATACAGAGAGTGCTACTTTTATTACATCTTGAACTCTCTTTTTGTGACATATCTGCCTAGGTTAAAAAGGCAAGGGTTGGCCAGAAGTTGATTTTACAAAGGACTCAAGAGCTAACTTACAAAGGCCATAACATCCCCTTCTTGGTTCACAGCTGCAGTTTTCAACTTACGTAGCAAACAGGTGATTTCAGTTAAATATTCACATCCTGCACAGGGTGAATTTCTGAACTATGAATGGTATCTACACTACTGTTGATACACCCTTTCGGAATTGGTGGTGCACCAGTAAATGTGAATTTTCTGCCCAAGCATCATTGAATAACACCAGCATATTTGTATAATGGCAGGAAGGAAAGCTAAAAACTGAAACCTAAGAAGAAATTTGAAGAGATAATTACAGTGAAAGAATTTGTGTTTTATTACTGGGCTTACATCTGGGAGTGTTCTATTGCACTCTCATATTAATACAATCTTGGCAATCTGAGAACAACTGGGCAAAAGAAAAAACCCTATCATTCTGTACAGATGTGAGTCAGCACAATTGTGTTTTCTCAACTCAAAAGTGGTTTAAACTTCCTCTTTCATCTCCTATTGTTTTTAGAAAATTGTCTTGTGATTGTTCTTCAGCTACACAAACTAAGCCACTCCCTGGATCAGCCCAGCATATGCTTTGATTTCATTACCAATTTGAAACAAAAAACAAGGGACCTAGCAGTAGGATTAGATATCTACCAGGAGATATGATACCATCTCCCTGGCACAAAGGGGCTTTTTCCATTTTAAGCAATGCTGAACTTTGATTAAGTGCAATTAGCCAGGACATAATCTCTTGGCTTAAAGAGAGAAATGCTTGTCCTCTGTTCCTCTCTTGGCAGTACATACTTAGTACAAGATGAGACTAAGCCACTCTTTGCTACTTCCCTTGCAAATTCCATTGCTGTGAACTGGAGATTGTATCTGCAAGTTACAAGTCTCCATGCAGATTCTGGGCCTCAGGTGTGCCTCAGTTCTATATACACAGACATTCAGACATAGAGCAGGAGCTCTAAGTCTAAATGGAACAAAGAGAGTCTTACAAGGAGCTCTGCTCACCCTGATGCACCTTTGGCTAGAGGGCAACTCCCATTCTGAAGCATCACACATACTGGTTACTGCAGCAGGGTCTACGGTGCATATATTGAAATGCCACCACGACCACCTCCCCCACCCTCCTCTTCTTCCACTGATAAGTGGAACTAACGTAGAGAAGGAGATAAAAATGACAGAGGAAGAAGGCTCTCATACGGCTGCTACCAGCACCGGCTTACAGTAACACCCTGCTTGAAGTTTTTTTGCCTCATGACAAGCAAATGCATTCATCTTCATTTGATGACAGGGAATTGGTGCATTTTCAATTTTCTTCAGTAGTAGAATTGAGCTGGCTAAATACTTTGAAAACAAGAGAGATGAGCATCCAGAGCATCTAGCTAGGATCTGTGTCTCTACCATGCCTGGCAAGTCTGTCCCAGCAACAAATGCTCCTCCTAACGGTCATCAGATTATACCAGGACACTTGGAACATCCCAGGAGTAAATTCATGAGTGCTAAGCAGATCAAGTTCATAAAATTACACTTGTCTCATTTGGGGTCACTAAAATTGTCCAACTATAGAAGAGAATTCATAGGTGACTGCCTTTTGAAGGAGAGGGATCCAGATTGCAGTGTCCAGCCTTAATTCTGCAGGGGAGCTCCCAAAGGGGAGAATGGTAGAAACAGCAAACAGTAGAGGCAGGAGGGGATCTATGGGGTAACACCTGTGCTTGCCTGCATTTTCTCTCTTCCCTCAGCATCTGCTTCTGGCTTTTGACAGAGACAGGGCACAAGGAAGAGGGAGATGAGGAAAGAGACTGAGGCAGAATCTTCAGGCACAGCAGCAATCACTAAATATCATGCACATTACTTCTATTGGTTTTGTTCCTTTTGAATTAAAAACTGTTAACTGGTTATAAATTTATCAAATATATATATTACTTTTAAACTGAGGGAAAAAAGCTGAAATTTTAAACCAGAAAAATTTCCCTTGAATAAACTAAGGGAGAAGTGATCTCATGGCTATTAACATCAGAGCAGTCAACTGCATAGAATTCACATTTCATTGTGAAAAAAAGCAGATAAACAATCTCCTTCCATTGTTTGCAGTAATCACAGACTGCTAAATAATTTCATGTCATTATTTTAGTTGTGCAACAAATAAGGGAAATACCAAATGAAGTCTAAAGCTCATTCTGTGTGTTTTGCTCTTGTATTTAAACATCTGTCCTTTTTTTAAACTCATTTAAGGCAAATCCACAATTTATACATGAGGTGTGTGAAAAGTGGACAGGCATACTTTTGCCAGAAAAAAAGTGCATCCGAAATCTGTTTCCCATAGAAATGGTGCTCATACATAAATTTGTTTCAAGACTCCAGTCAATGCCATGTAGAAGTGAGGCTGTGTAAAACCTGTTAAATCAAAGTGTATTCTGTTAACCAGTAAAACTAAAACTTTCAAATCTGTAAGACTAAGAAGCCCTGGACACTTAACACCAAGGGAATAAAGGAAGTCTGTATTATTCAGTAAAATTCTCACCTCAATCTTGGTAATCTCCTTTAAAATAGATTGGTGGTTAGGGTAACTAGAAAGCTAAGAAAGTGAAACAAATTTCTAATTCCATTTTTTCTTTCTTACAGCACATATTATAAATTATACCCTATAGTTTTGGTTCTGTTCTAATACAAAAGAAAAATAATCTCAACCTACTCGAGCTAATTAATGAAATGAATAGAGAAAGTCTAGCAGACTTGAGCTCTGCTTGCTAACCTTTAACATCCTCCACATATGCTGTGGATGGGAGAGTATCACTGCAAGATGAGTTTATACATCCATGGCAAGATAATGGTTCTTCTTACTTTGTACAACTTGGTATTGATCCCTTCCTGCTGACACAGATTGAAGGAGAATATTTTCAAATAGATCCTTTGTTTTGTTTTGTTTTCCAAAACCACATAGTAACTGTGAGCTCAAAATAGATGTTTTACCCTTGATCGCCTAAGCCCAAATTTAGAACCAATTTTAAAGCAACATTTTAAAGACAATTCAGAAAATTATTGGAAAGTTTCATTATCGTTTTGATGCCAACTTTGCATTGCCAGCTGGTGGTAGGTATCTCATCATTCATGAGTGCAGCACCTGAACACATTGAAATGCAGAGTGACTGCTGAGTTGTGTTTCTCAGTGTGTGTGTAGGGAATGAGCAGGCAGAAGAGAGAATATATCTTCTAAAACTGCTTAGGTCCAACCTGTACATCTGTCGTTCACTGCAATGTCACAAGATGCTCTGCATATACTGTGTAAGTTCAGATAATACAATAAAACACCGGAAGCAGAGATATGTCTGGGCAACCTGAATACCTAAAGTTGAATGGGATAACCTGTTGCAGTGTGCTGTTGGCCAGATTTCTGTTCTCCTCATGGCCAGGCACTGCTGCCCCCTCCCCCCACCTCGGTATCTGGTTTCCCCACCCCCAGAGGGCTCTGTATTTCGCAATCCTATACAAAGCCTGCCAAATTCAAACCCAGCACTCCTTCCCCATAGGATGTTGTACCCCCTCACCCCCCCGCCCCTCCTGTTTATATATGTAACTGTAACACGCGGTGCCAACGCTTCCTCGGTACAACCCCAGTGCCGAATAAACCATCTGGGAACGCCCCTCCGTTCATCTCTCCTTCTTCAGCACACCTGTACCATCGGTGGGTTGGGTGAAACCTTCCTGGAGCTTCGCCAGCCCCTCCGTGCCTTTGGAGCAGCCTGGCAGCCCCTGGAACCAAAAGCGGTCGCCCGGTGCCCCCACCGGAGGCATTGCGGCAATAACCTTGTGGTACCTTTGATTTGTTCTTACTAGCACACTGAAATAGTGTGCCTGCATTCCCCAAAAACCTCTCTGGAGAAGACAAGGGAAGGCATTACATGTCAAGCTTCATCTTTCCCACAGACTCCATGTCTAAGTAGAACACTAGAGAGCCACTGAGTGTACGATTACTACACTATCTTCACAGACCCAGGCAGATATGATGTTAGCTAAATGCAAAACAGTGCGGTCTTGACCAGAAAATGTTCTTCCCATCGGAATTTAACTAAGTGGCCTACGCAGCGTGTTTTCTACCACTAAAGTCATTCATTTGGTGACCTCTCAGGTGTAATGATACAACCACAAAGAGCTGTGTGTACTAGAGACTTGGGCCATGGAAATGGGAACTTCAAAGAAAAGAGTCACATTGGAAAGAACGGGTGTACAGGCAACTCGAAAGAGCACATCAATGGGAAAGAATGTAGCCAGGAAAAGGGAATATACAGAGGAAGAAGAAAGAATGGAGAGACATGGTAAAGAAACAATACGCACAAAGGAGTGAGCTCAGCAGTAGAGTGGAGGAGGGTGACTGGGAAATGCTGCTTTAGTCATCCCGAAACTGTTAACTGGTCAACTGGTTTCACTCAGAGAGAATTTGCAGGGGCATAGGGGGAGCAGATTCCCAAAACTGCCTGAGGAAGTGGTAGTGTCAATCCCCTATTGCCAAAAACTTGGCTGTCAGCATATTCACTCTGGTTGTGTGGGATCAGTTGCCTTTTCTGCCTGATGACATCTGAACCAACATTTCTGGAAGTGCCCTGCCCTAGAGCATTCAGGGGGGTGTACTGAGCAGGGAGGGAGGGTGGGAGGGAGGGATGCAGCAGCCTCTCATGTTAATGCTATTTCACACTGTAAGAAATCCATTCATTCAGCATGTGTGAAAGATGAGGGAGTAAGGAGAAAATTACTCCATTACCTGTTTGTTGACAAGATGGATATTGAAATTGCTGAATAGTAGGTATTCAAGAATTTCTGCAAAGTGACAGACAACAAAGGGATAGACTGAGGACAATCAAGGGAGCTCAGCCTCGATCCCACTGAGGGCAGTTGCATGCTCTCTTAGAAAATGCTGTTTCCCATTAGGCAGAATGGGAAAGAAACTTCTGTAATTCAGGGCAACTTACTTAATTATGGGGTCACTGGATAAAAAATGCTTATAGAAAAACTGTTTGAAATATTTGGGACAAAAGGAGAATATCACCTGACAAATGGTATCAATTCATGTTGGTAAAGAAAAACTGTAATTTAATAATTTCCAGGAATTTTTGTTATTATTACCATCATTATAATTTTTATAGTCTAGCCTGGTGAACAAACCAAAAATTGATTTATTGTACAGATCCAAAAATGAAACAGGAACAGAAACAGTGGTCTTTCAGCTGTGAGATAATGGAAGTTCCTGGAGAACTTGGGCAGTACCAGTGGAGAAGCTGCAAAGAGCAGCCAAAATCAAAAGCAAGAAAGCTGAAAAAAAGGAAAAATTAGATACAAAGAGGAAGAGCTAACCCCACCCTCTTCTTTCTGGCACCACAGGCACCCAGAGTCCATGACACATGATTTCTTCCACTCTGTTATGGCAGTAGGAGGATTCATTTGATTTCTACCACACCTGCTTCTTATCTACTATCTTCCACCTACATTTAAGATTCAGAATTGGCCAGAACTCAGATTTTCTCTTTTGGCAACATTCTCTTGTCCCTCCCTCATTTCACTCTGAATGTGCTGGGGTTACCAGGGTTTGCTTTGATGCCTAACCAGATCTGAAGATACCTGCATAAGTACTGTTCAAGCTGTGAGCATGCAGCTCAGTTATTCCCTCACAACTGTGTATAAAAATAAGTATTTCTCTTACAAAATAAAACCAAACTAACTAGGCAGATGCAAGCATGATTCCATTCATCCATCTCAGTCTTCATCTATACATAAGCTCAAAATCATTCAAAGTAACTGTAACAGTAAAACATTTCAAGAATTTGCAGTGAAATATCACTCAGAAAATACATCAGTTGTTGCCTTTAGGATCTTCTTTATATTTTTCAGTTTCCAATGTGGTTAAGACAACACCAGTATTTCTAAACACAGTTCAGTCTTGAGCCACACTGACTTACAGGAGTTCTGTCCAGTAACTCTTTTATACACTTTAGTTTACCTGAACTGTGCTCAAAGGTTCTGTTGAGCCAGTCATGACTCTCAGTGTGAAAGGAGAGTTCTCTGTCTAGTAATGAAGAACACTTCAACTAAGGGACAGATGAACATGCTGAGGACCCAACCCCACTGAGCCTTACACACATGAACAGCCCAGGTGGTTCAAGAAGGCCATTTGTGTGGGAGTGTGGATCTCTACATCTTTAATACTGCGAAACTTCTGTGTGCAATGTAAAATATCTTCATGGCTTAAAGACAGCTCTATCTCTGAATATAACAAATATAGACTATATTATCTAGTACTTTAAATAATTTCTTGCTTCTTTTACACCATCAGCAGAAAATGGGTATTTATCCTTAATGTGTTTTAATGTCCTCTCTTGAAACATATCTCAGAGTGGTTTAACAGCACATTGTTGGTGTGATTGATGCCTTAAGATTTAGCTTTTATATTTTTTAGACCCTGTACTACTCTAGTGTAGCTCTAAAAATCCATATAGTCTGTTAACTCCTGTTCTCACATTCTAGTTAGACATAGCAAATCCTCTCTAGGCCTGGACTCAAGGACACCTCGCTGTTCCAGGCCCCAAAGTATGTAAACTAAAGCTCTAAAAGGGGGCACAGACTTGGAGTGAATTACATCATCATCTGAAACTGTAATTGGACAATTAACCCTGATAAGTAAATTGATCAAAACTTATAAAAATGTAGAAAACTCATGACCTGGTGTCCATCTTGGGTGTGGCCTCTCTTGGAGAGGGCTTTTGTCTGCCCGAGGTGTCCCTATTGAAGGCCCTTCAATAAATACCCATTTTATTCACTTAATCTTGTCTAGGCTCTGTTCTAGGTAGCCTTCCTCTCTCTGAGGCATCACAATCAGTAACAACCACACAGGTGAGGATTGCTTTGACCCTTTTGCAGTACCCTATATTCATATTCCTTCTATGGTGACCACTTAGCAATCATGACATTTGTGTTGAGTTTTCAGGATAACTTAAATATGCCAAAAGTCATTGTGATTCCTTAAATTTAAATTAAAATAAAATTAAGGTCATTATGCATGTCAATATGATTGCCTATCCTGTGATAATTGCACAGTTATGCTTATGAATTGCATAATTAACCTGTAACTTGAAAAGGTAGACAGATAGATAGATAGATAGATAGATAGATAGATAGATAGATAGATAGATAGATAGATAGATAGATAGATAGGTGAGTCAGCTGAAAAGAGGGATTCCTGCAACACACAGCATTATGCACAATCACTACACATGAACATGATCTTAATTATTAACCTTTTGTACTTGCATAGTACTTTTCATCGATAAGCACTTTGAAAGCTGTATACAAAAAATTCAATGAAAGTTCTAGAATCCTGAGGCAAGAGCTCTCTGTCCTGAGAAACATTCTGCAGATGAGGATAAAAGCCCTCACCCACTTGCATCAAGACAAGCCCTGTCACAGAGGGAAAGTACCACAGGCTGTTTGAAATTCTTAGAGAAGCAGACAGGAGCTCTACTTTAACATCGAGAAAGCTGAAACTTTTGCGTTTATCTTACTTGGAAGAATGTAATATTGAGATATTTTACAAGCATTTATCATACAGAATGACAGACATCTCATTTCATGCCTCAATTTGGTTTAAGAACATACAAACTTCTGAATCAACTGCACACCTTTCCCAGTCTTTGCCGTGTCACTTCCGCATTGCCCCCTTAATGCTAAGAATAGTTTTGTTTTCCCTGTCTCTTACCCGTGCTGTTCTGCCATCTTTTGCTCATTCAAATCCTTCCTCACAAAGGCTTGAGCAACACTAAAAACAATAGGTAAAATGTATGTGGCTCACTATCTACTAATGAATAAGATCTCTCTCACTTCCCCAGATGACAAACCGTAGAACAAGTTTTGTTCCTTTTTTTTTTACTGTAATGGGCCAAGTAGTTTGTCATCTTCTAATACATGTATTTTTAGGCTTGTGTAACAGCTAAAATATACATATCTATTTGGTATTCAGAAAACATCAGCTATTAGTCAATTAAATCAAAGCAACTTTAAAGTGTCCAACTTGATAGGAACCCACACAGTCATTTACAAAACATATTGTTCAGCCTCTCCATTGTAATAACGTCTTTAAAACACCACAATAGATACCACAAGAATAGAATGGTTTTAATTTTAATACAGGGACATATCATAATCAGAAAACAGGTCCTGCTCAAGCACATCTGTATACTGATGTATCAGTGAGTCAGAGATGTCGCGCTCTGCTGGCATTCATTTCCTTTCAGGCAGTCAGCAGAAACTGCTCAAAACAACTCCCACTTTCATGTCATAGCCATGACATTGTAGCATAATCAGACAATAGCAAAAATAAATATATATATAAATATATAAATAAATAAATAGTCATTGCTGTCTCCTCACTCTTGTTTACATTATAATGAACTCTTCTAGTAATAACAGTTTCCTCCATTTCCAGAAAGCCAGCACTCCATAAATATTGAGTTGTACGCAATCTGCTGATGTACCAATTTTCTATAAACAGAGAAAATCTAAACTTATCACTAGGCCTAGCTGTTGAAAAAGGTTAGTATAACTAAATAACAAAACAGGCATGTTGTTTACTTGTTAATGCTCTACTAATGAAAAAAAGCTGTTATGGCTTTGATTAATCTAGGCCATACTGGACAATTCTGGCATAACTTTTCCTTGAAGAGCGACTATTGATTTCCTTTTCATTCTACACTTTGATACCACATATCTGGAATCTAGCCCAGGTTTCATAACTGCTACTATCTCCACATTAACAGCCTGTGCAAGATTAGAAATAGCTTTTCAAAATATATGCAAGGGTGAGGCAATCCAAGAATTTTCTCCATTTCCACAGGTTGAGCTTTTCCATCTGTGTGTGTAACAACTTTTAAGGAATTAAAGGTGTTTGTAGGCACGATCATATTCATCAATTGGAATTAATGAATTATACCAATATTTGATCTTTTAGTACTGCATCTTCTCTTCTCTTCATTTATAATATCTGGTGTAGACATGGTAATTACCAGATACTGTGGAATCCTGACTCAAGTAGATGCCAGTAAAAGTCTTTGTACTACTCCCCTCCCTCT
Organism: Pomatostomus ruficeps; assembly: GCA_013400735.1. Taxonomy (NCBI): domain Eukaryota; kingdom Metazoa; phylum Chordata; class Aves; order Passeriformes; family Timaliidae; genus Pomatostomus; species Pomatostomus ruficeps. Next base: position 13,733 of record VYZT01007698.1, on the reverse strand, counting down.
TGTAGGCTCCCTAATGATACTCTCTATCATTATTCCGTATTCTATGTGGATCTTCCTTATTGATCTATACACACAAGGCACAGCTTGTCCAAGAATTAGAGGTTAGGTAAGTAGCTTTCAACTACAAAGATCAATGTGTTCAAAAGAGGTCATGGTAATTTGCAAACAACAAGAAAAATTACTTTTAAAGAAACGTTTTTTTTAAAATTCAGTGTAGTGTATTTATTGCCTGGCACATGTGGGACAACAAAATGTATTCTGGTCATTTCTAGAAACATGAAGCATAAGAAGTGACATGGTATTCATGTACCAGACAAGACTTCAATATGCCTTCTTTGAGAGCTGGTATATTTTTCCATTTTACTTTCTCAAGTCACAGAATAGGTATGCTAAAAATCCTGTGTCTGGAAGTGATAAAAGGCCCAGCCATGTGGTGTCAGGTTAATAACCAAAGAACTGCAATAAATTAGGAGTTCATCCTAAAGAAGAAACAGGAGTTCATCATTTGTAACAATAAAGATTAGGACCTGGCCTGTGGAATTATTATGAGCAATAACACAATGCCAAAATTAAAGAGACAACTGTACTTCCAAAATGGATCAGAAAATATTCTTTCAGCTGTTAGGAAACATTAATGCCATGTAAAAAACTCCAGTCTAATTTATCAATGAAAGAAAATGGAAACCCTATCTTCTCCATCAACTGTCAGCAACTGGCACAGTCAAAGGCAATGAGATGGCCATTATCAGAGAAATCTAGTTTATGGATCCTCTTTTAATAAAAATAATACTGTTAAAGTTGCTGTAAGTCTAAATAAATGTAGAAGTCAAATGACCCAATACAGTAATAATAAATTGCTTAAGACAAAAACAATACTACGTAATTTTTTATATACCTGTTGCTGCCACAGTCTGCTAGGTACTCAATACCACAAGAAACATTTTTCTGTCTGGGTTTCTGTTGGATGAAAACATGAGAAAATGAAGCTGTTATTCAAAAGAGAGACTTACTGTTACACAGCATCTTTATTATTTTGCTATTGGCATGAACTCCAGAAGGACAAGATGGTTGACATGTGACAATGATTGTTAGGCACTGTGTTGGTTTTGCACAGCCTGGTTTTTGGTAGCTGGGGGGGCCCAGAGATGGCTTCTGTGAGAAGCTGCTGGAAGCTTCCACCACATCCAGCAGAGCCAATCCCTGATGGCTCTGAGGATGGACATGCTGCTGGCCAAGGCTGGGCCAATGGGGGATGATGGTAACGCCTCTGTGATAATGTATTTAAGAAGAAAGTCAAAACGAAGTGGGGCACAGTTTTTTCTAGCCAGAGAAGAGGAGGATGTGAGAACCTATGAGGGAAACAACGTGGCGACACCAAGGTCACTGCAGAAGGAGAGGGGGGAGGAGGTGCTCCAGATGCCAGAGCCAAGGTTCCTCTGCAGGCCATGGTGAGGACCATGGGGAAGCAGCTGTGCCCCTGCAGCCCATGGGGTCCATGGGGGACCCATCCGCAGCCCGTGGGGGAGATGCCCCTGCTGGAGTGGGTGGATGCCTGGAGGAGGCTGTGATCCAGTGGGAGATCTGGCGGAGAGAGCGGCCCTGCTCCCGGGCTGGAGCAGCCTGTCCTTGGAGGATTGCACCCCATGGAAGAGTGACCCACATGGCAGCAGTTTGGGAGGACTGTGTGCCCGCGGGAGGGACTCACGGTGCAGCACTGTTGGGAGAACTGCTGCTCGTGAGATTGGAGCCACACTGGAGAAGTTCATGGAGAAGTGTCTCCCGTGGGAGGGATCCCATGGTCTCACGGGGAAGGGACTCCTCTACCTGTGCAGCGAAGGAAAACTCAGGTGACGAACTGACCAAACCCCCACACTCCCTCTCCCTGCGCTGTCGGTGGGAAGGAGGGAAGGGGTTGGGGGAAGAAAAGGTGTTTTAAGGGCTTGTTTCACTTCTCATTATCCTCCTCTCATTTTGTTAGTAATAAATTCACTTTATACCTTGAAGTCAAGCCTGTTTTGCCCTTGGAGTGTTTCTCTCCTGGTCCTTATCTCAACTCATGAACACTTTGTAATTTTTTTTTTCTCTCCTCTGCCCCGTTGTGGCAGGGGAGGATGAGCGAGTGACTTTTGTGGGTGCCTGGCGTTTGGCCAGTGTCAAAACATGACAGACACAGAAGAGAAAGCCTGGCGAGTGACAGGCTGAAGGGAAATCTGAACAGTGGTCTGCTGTTGTAAAGTAAGCAATCATCAGGTTGAGAAGCCAGAAGGAACATTATACAAAGAAATGAAAGTTACTTCCCCCTCCACCAACCCCCACCAGGGCTACTGGTACTCTATGCTACAGATCTCTGCTCACATGTGGAGCAAGGCAGGAATTCAACAACCACAGGGAGCTAGAAATTGTGATTTGTGCAGACAAAATGAAAGAACTAAAGCTGTCTTCAAATAACAGAAAATCAAGTACTAGGTGAGGAATTTTCAGGTCCATAAAAGTTTCCTGCTTGGAAAAGTATCAAGCAATTTTGCAGCTCACTATTAAATGGTGCTCTCTAACACAGAGTAGGAGTGGAACGGAGTGACCTGCAGGCACTGGAGCTCCTTTGGGACAATTTACAGAACTCACTGTCTGAAAGGAGGAGAAATAGAAACAAAAGGTCCTTGCCTTTCATTTGTTTTTTTCCCCATGTAGTAGCGATCATAGTGCGTACAGGTTTTCTACTCTCATTATTCAAAGCGCAGAAGAAGAGAGAAAGAGAAGCAAAGGCCCACTCTCAGCTTCCAATGACACTGGATAAAACAAGTAGCAGTATTTCATAGCCCTGAAAACACCAAGCCACACTCTGGATTTGGTTTCTCCCGAAGTTCTTTACGGAAAAGGTATCAGCCTAGTGGGACCATGGACTGAGCTTTTCTCACCATAATCTAGTTTCCTGAAAAGCTAAGAAACATGCTGAAGCAAGTTACTGAGATGTTTTCTAGTGTGGAAATCAAAGGTCATAGGAATGGGCTGTATTTTATTGAATATGCTCCCTGTTAGCAATGAGACCCAATCTCTATGCACAAAGCAGATTATTATGTTCTTGATGATCATTTGCATTCACGTGAGGATCCACTTGAAAACCGGGAAAATTTGATTCCTCTATTTTCACTGGATATTACAGTAAGCACTACAGACAAATAAATAATAGGACGCAAAGATAGCATATGTTTTAGACTGGCAAAATACATGCCATGCATTTTTAATAGTGCAGGTGATTAACCAAGTCATTAGGGATGTGGTATTAAAGTGTTTACATGAAGGTCAGGTATCTTAGCACCTAACTAGAGGACACTGGTTTCCTGCAGGTATTGCTTGATGAAAGTCTTGGCCTTTGTCATGCAGGTCAAAGCATTCCCTTCCAGCCCAAAGAATGTGATTAATAAGGTCAGTAACACAGTTTGTAAAGGACAGAACAAAGGTGGCCACTGGCAAAAGCAACAATTAATAAATAATAGTTTGCAACATTTTAACTTAGCCCTTCACATGTCCAGTGTGATAACTAATTAATCATAGCAACAACTTTGCACTCTATGCTGCCTTTCATCCACCACCTCTAAGTGCTTCAAAAGTGTTAATTAATATGTAGGCTGTACTTTGAGGAATGATACTATGGCACTGCCTCCAGTCAATGTTAATTCATTCTTCAACAGCACAGCTTGTGAAATCTGGTTGACTTTCCCAATGAAACATAAAATGTGCAAATCTTCCTGGCACAAATCTGAAGATGTGTTTCTCCATTCAAAGAAAAGCTATTCCATCGTATTGCTGAGAATATGGCATTCTCCACCCCTTCATGTTTTACTCCAGTGTAACCTCACATAACACAGCATGGGTTAAAATGTAAGAGGACATTAACTTTTCAGAAGAAAATTGGATAACTGGTATTTTAGTCTGAACATCTGGCACATTTTTAGCTAAACTATTTCTTTTAAAAGCTGCTTTTTTTACACTGCATTCACATACTACTAGCATTTGACTAACTCAGCTCAACAGCTGAGATGAAAGCTAATTTCTTTGCTGCAATGACTAGACTCAGGCTGCCCAAAATGACCTGAGGTCTGCATATTTTAGAGTTGTTCTAATTCCTCTATTTAGCATTGTAACTTTACATGACATTTTGTATACATTCAATCATATTCTGCTCATCCAATCAATCTCCTGGCTTCAGAGGGGTGTGTGCTTGAATAAGATACACAGGATTTATCCAACATCCCCTTTTAAAAATCGTAATAGATTGCTCTTTAAATTCTTCGAGTGTGCTCATACTATGCACATATACTGACCACAGAACTGCTGAGGCAAAACTTTTGGGCCCCTATGATCAGAGTTTGAAAAAGCCAGCTAGTTTCCCTCTGTTGCACAGGTTAAGCAGAAAACAGTTAATAGCTGGAAAACTTTTACCAACTGTCACAACTTTCTTTTTCTGATCTTCTTAAAATCTCATAATAGCGTATCCAGAAAACCGTAAACTTACACTGCTAGAAAGCTCTATTTAACCTCTAGAATAATAAAGGAAGGATACCTTATGTCATTCAAGTTTTGAATTAAAAACAGCTTTGCAAAGATATTTTAAATACACAGGCACACATTTAGCTTGGTGGAAGGAAACACTAAGGAGAAGCAATATCAAACTAATCTAATCACTGATACATTAACATCATAGACAGGGCTGCCTACGACTTTGCATTTAAACATTTACCATTTATTTTGGGAACAACTGCCTATCTTCATGCCCTAGAAAAATACTAGCAGTGCAGGACAGAAAGAGAACTAGCAATCCTTATTTTGAAATGAAAAATGTGCACAGCAAAGCCAAGTTTGACCTTAAAGGCTGAAGAAGGGAAGGAAAAAAGAAAATGGGGAAAAAAGGGTGTGAGAGAGAAAAGTACAAGAGCTATCATTGAACAGGTGTCTGCATAATAACAACATGAGTAGAACTAATAAGCTTAATTTCAGTGAGCCTTGAAGTCAGTTGCAGGCTATTAAGAAAAACAGTGGGTTAGCATTTCTGGGAGCAGGTTTACTCATAGTATTACACAAATAAAAAGTAATTTCTTTATATCTTGAATGGTCATAACAAGCTATGGCTTACAGCTTTCTTTTATCAATAAAGTGATTAAGACAATCCCAACAGCAATGTGAACTGACACATTACAGAGTCATTGTGTATGACTGTGTATGTGTGTCTATACATGTGCAGCAACTGCTTACCAATGATGCAAAACAACTACCTGTGTAACTCTAATTGGTCTGGAACTATACAAGGAAGATGGTGTGAACTGGAAAAAGATGAAAAACCTTTGCCTACAGACCAGTATCATGTTTCAATACATCTGAGGCATTCAAGGGGTACACATACTACTAAGAAAGAGGAAAGAGTTGAAGAATCAAACTGTTGCTGGGAACATGAAGCTGCTCTTTAATCAAGATATATTTCAACTTCTCAATATTTCTCTCATCCAGGGACCTGAGAAGCAATTCCCTAGCTACCTCTTGTCTTAAAAGAGAAAGACGGCATGTTCCAGGGGCGCAGAGAACCTTTTGACACTGTTCTGTTTTGGGAGTTCACAGGTGATTTTTTAATAAAAATAAGAGCAATCCTTTTCACTTTGAGATAGTAAGGAACTTACGAAGGAATGCAACTTCCATCTAAACACATTTGAGTGTGTTGAACAGTATTTCTTTGAATTCTTAAGGGTACACAAACAGCAGCCTCCTGACTTCAGCAAAATGCTGCCTTTCCTTCATTGAATTCAATGTCTTCTTCCATGACTACGTAATTTAAACTCTTAAACATAAAGACTGTACTCTCCAAAACTTAGCGTACATGGCATAGCTGGCGATAGTAGATGTCTCTATTAAAACAACCTATTCTTGCATATATCTTTCATTTCACCAGAAACTCTGAAACTTAACAAAGAACCCCGATTACATCAGTTTGTGACACACTGCATTTCTGGTTACAATTTTTTCTTTTAAACCCATACTAGATACCCATTGTCAAGGCCAGGGATATTTAAAGTGATTTGTTAGATGTAAAAAACTGTTTATTATAGTCTAAAGAGCAAGCCAGCTTGAAGTAATAAATTAGTGCCAGATGAAAAACTGCCAGAATTCTCTATCATACATGCATTTCCCTGGAAAATATCCCAGATTTTTCTTCTTGATAGGCTCTTTGACTAAAGACTCCCTGAGTTATGGAGTGTGAGCAAAAGTTAGAGCTTATAAAAGGGTCAGTGAGGAGCATTAAGGGGCTCTGAAAACAACAACAACAAACAAAACTCCTGAATAAACTGAGATGTGGTTACAGCCTAAATAGTACAAACTGATGAACTGCAATAAAATGCTAAGAAAAACTTATGGAGTTTACCCACATAATTGCACTGGGTTAGATACTTGTAGCATCATCAGAAATCTGAAATCTGCATGAAGGAAAAAACTGAATTATTCTCCTCTTCCCCACTGTTGTGCTCTGTGTTGTTTTACAGACAAGATCCATCTCAAAGAAACAGGTAACTTGTCTGAATTATGCATTTCATTCTTAAAACGAACTGATTTGGGAAGAACATAACTCGATACTATGAAAGGGAAAAGCAGTATCGATACCAGCAGGAAGGCTGGACTGCAATAGAAGACTGTTTCCTGTGCCGAGGTAAATGTTGCCAGCTACACTGCAAACTGTTATCTGTTACTATTCTTCAATGGAAAATAACATATTTCAAATTTATATTCTTTTCTGTAACTGTGAGAATAAGAACAAATGGAAATGTCAGCCTCTTTCTCTCTCTCTCATGCATGATTATTGATTTCACCACAATATGCTGAGAAAGCAGGGTGGGACCATTGACCACTGGAAGGAAGCATTAACAGCAGGGGCATAAGGAAGTGCTTAAACCCAAGCAGCTGGCTGTAGCTGGGAACCTGGAGAGAGAAAGGGATGACCAGAAGTTTTCATTGTACATGTTGCAAACACCATGTAGGTCCAGGTCTGTTGGCTTGCTGCATCAACACAAATAAGCCAAAAGGTGCCTTCAAAAGCAGTCAGCCAGCAATTAAGCAACAAAGAGGCCCCCACCGGAATGGTCAAAGCTGAAAATAAAAGTCATGTTATAAATGTTTACATGATGTAAGTTTGGAGAGTAGAGCCCAATAATTCTCTCTGGCCCTTCTCTCTCACTTCCGTTCTTGGCAGCTAGATAACAAGTTCAGCCAAGCAACTTACTTAAAATGTACTGACATGAATTCCCACAGTGTAAATAACATATCTTACCTATGAAGGATGATTATGTTCCTTTTATTCTTGAAAATACTATCTTCCTAGCCTTTTCATGAAAATCAATTGTTTGCATTCCTCATACAGTTTATAGTCTATAATCACAATACTGAGTATTGCTGTTAATAACTAGAATGACACGGGTGCAAATCTAAGCCATGGAGCTGACACCCCAGAGCACAGAGGAAGTTTGAATCTGAACATTTCATCTCCAGTCTGTCTCTACGGGAAATGAATTCACAAAGCAATAATAATATCATAAACAGCACTTAACGTGTTAGGGCTGATCCTGTCAACCCGTACTCCTCCAGCGCAAAAACTCTTGGCAGATCTCACACACTGCTAAAGTCTCACTGAAACTCTCTAAATGGACCTTATGTGGGATTTAAGAATCGCACCATTGCCAAAGGGTGACATTAACCATTGCCTGTACCACTGAAATCAGTCATCATGCTGGCATAAGCAATACATGTTCTATATAAGTAGATCTATACATCACCTCTGCAAGAACACCAGTCATCAGATTTTTGTCATCCTTCCTTTTGGGATTTTATCACTAAGGCAGATAAATCTCATGAGCACAGAAGTCATGAAACAGATTTGGGTCACCTTCTGCAACAGCAGAACTGCTGTTGTCTGCTCTGCAGGATCAAATCCTTTTTGTTGACCCTTTCTGCAGCTGACAGTCCAGTTCAGTCTGGCTGTACGTCTGTCAGGGACTGGCCTGGAGGGTATCATACAAACTGAGAAGGAAGCCAGCACAGGCAAGTGCTGTGTTACTGGAGGAGGTGCAGACAGCTGAACATGTTGGAACACTACAGCTCTGCTAGCTGAGATCTGTCCCCTGTCCTCACACTACTGGCACTGGCTACAGTTTCATTCTCCAGCTGGCTAGATGTGTGTCTTCCACAACAGACCAGCATTACCCTCCTGAACACACATACTTCTTGACTTCAGAATTTCTCTGCTGAGATTTTCTTTTCTCCTAACACATCACAGAAATTCAAGTTTTGTCTGTATGTTAATGCATTTTCTGAATATTAATTCCTGGAGCAATTCTTTACCTTTTACTCTTCTGCAATCTTCAATGAAAACATTAAAAATAAGAATATAATGTGCAAAATTTCCAGACAGTGAAAAATGCTTTCTGTGCAAAGAACAAATTGGCATATGCAAATACCACACATGGATAAGATTACCTGCCGGGACAGGTACCATAAAGGTACTTGCATAGACAAGTATACAAACATATACTCTACCCAATTCTGTCACACAATGTTTGCACAAGAAATTCAGAGGTATGTCTGCTTTAATTTATTTATTGCATCTGCTATTAAACTACTGAATTTTTAATGTGTCTCGTCACTCTATTGTTAAACTGAACTTCCAGAAATTTGCCATGAAAGGAAAATGACTATTTAAAACCATAGAAGTTCCCTTAATGACACTTACTTATTATCATCTTTCAATCTAGGCAAGAATTAAAAACTTTTAAAAAAAATCTAAACACTGAGACACTCTTTTCAAGGTGAAGAATGCCAAAAAGTAATACTCAATTGCAGCTGCCCTAGGAAACTTAGCTCACGACAAGTCAGACTGACTTGGTGTGGAATCTTTTCACTGCATCAAAGGAAAATCAGCAGTACAGATGGAGATCAACAAGGGTCCAGCAGTGTGGTTCTCAAAGGATGTTTGTCTCACATTGGTCCTCAACTGGAACTTCAACAGGTCCATGTGCTATTGGAAGTGATGGAAAATCATCATGGACAGAGGAAGATAAACAGCACTCAGATGGTATGGTACATGCTAACATCAAAGCTCAAGAACCTCCTTGGCACCAGCAGTCACAGGACTGATGTGACACAAGCTGCTGAGAGACAACTGCTCTCTTTGTCATACTTAGCCCCTTACCTGCTCCAGGATGCCAACCAGAAAACTTGTAACTGCAAGACAACAAAGCTGACAGGAAGGAGACATGAGTTTCTATGTTTGAATGCTCATACACAAACATGGCTGATCTCTTTCCTCCTGACACATTCCCAACAGGGATTTGGAGCATATGTCACAGAATTCATATTATGTGGGATGTATTTACTTGCTGCCTTAAAGCTTTCCTTCGGGTAACTTGAGAATAAAAGACTTTAAAGCTATCAAACTAAACCATGAAAAAACCCCAAACATCTCAAATGGGATAACCCATGTCAGTAAAGATAGCAAACAGCTGGCTGTCAAGCACAAGTAACCCATATCACTGAGGATAATATACAGAAGATGTACTTACTGAAACATATCTTCATGCTATATATATAATTTGGACAGTTGGAAGCCTTTCCTAGCAGAACTATAGCAGGTAGCCATTAAAACTGCTGCTGGAACACAGCAATACAGCAGATCGGGTTGGAACTCATGCTCTCGCACATTGAGTGTTACATGTCACCTTTGCTTCTACTGTCAGACAAAACTCTTAGGAAAACACCTTTGTAACTAGCTGCTGAGCCATTACACTTTCCCTTACCATCCCTCAGCAAAAAAGTAACAAAGCTTAGGACAAATACATAAGTACTAGTTGTACAATCATATTGCCCATTACTTTTAATAATGTTACCTCCATTATTTATAATAATGTTTTCATTTGTTTCTGCTGTCTGGCAACCTCTGGCAATTTTCGAAATTAAGTCCTCTCTTCATACAATGATGGAAAAGCTGAAACACTATAGCACTAGAATATTGGTATAACTTCACTGCATCTGAAATAAATTCACCTGAACAGTGAAGATTTTTTTGGATGTATTTTCACAGCTTCTATCTGAAGTGAGATAGTCTCACAGTATGAACAGCAATTTATACAATTTGCTTAGCAGTTACGTAGACCTTTTTATCCACAAATGTTTTGCCTCAAAGCAGGGGCAAAACTTCTAGGTTTATTTCACAGATAAGGGAAAACACAGCAAACAAGTATCAACTCTGCAGAAGTGCTGGTACTGAAACCCATGTCTTCTCACATTTCCTGTTCCATGACTTGCTCACTGGGACTATATTCCTTCCATTCTCTGGGCATCTTTCCACATTTCCAATAACCTCCAGTAGCAACCATTAACTTGCCTGGAATTACTAAAGAAAAGGGAACTGAAGCCCACCTGTGTTTTTAAGGAGATGGGCTAGAGGCCCACCAGCAATCTAATATTAGGCTCACTGCTGGCAGGGAGCATTGCCACATGGTTCTTTCAAACCTTCCCTGGCAGCAGGAAGATACTGAAATGCAGAATACAGCCAGGAGTCATGAAGTCTAATGAAGAGCCAGAAAGAATTCCTAGCCTTTCTCCACCTCAGTTGTACTGAAACAATGAAGTGATTCCCAACAAGCAGCACAATCATTCCAAGTGCCAGAGCATGAATCAGCACATTGGTCCTCTGACCAAAGATCCTCCAACAGTTATCATGCTATTCTGTAAAGCATTTGCTCTGCTCAGATTTTCCATTGCCAACAAAATGAAAGCTTCCATGTTTTATTTGTAGGATCTGTCATAGCACCTCATTCAGGGTAAAGAAGTCTTGCACTAACTTATTATGCATATTTCAGACCTGTAGGGGCTCAAATGAGTTCAGACACTACAAGAAATCCTATAAATTTTATCCTTAAGCACCAGTGGAAGAATGTTTTCAGGTAGAGTAATTGAACACATGCTTTTCTCAATTTCTGACAGTCAGTGTTTAGAGACTGTACAGTCATTGTCTTGTATTTTTTCACACTTCCTTTTTGTCATGGTACAACTCTACCAAAAATCCGTCACCCAAAGCTTTGCAACAACTAAGTTAGAGTATAAGGTATTTTGTGTCCTGTGTATATTCTAACAGAACTGAAGTAAATTAAAGCAGTAGATGTAAGCATTCCAAATAAGATGCCACTTTAGTTTACAAAAATATGTAGGGATCTAAGGATTAACTTGCATGAAACATGCAAGGCATTTCACAGTATCATTTAGGAGGAAAGTAGGTGCCACGATGCTGCCGGTAGAGGCACCGGGCGTCTGCCTATAGTTACAGGGGCTGGCCAGGCTACTCTGAAGCGCGGGGGGGCTGGCGAAGGTCCTGTGTGGGTTTCACCTCACCCACCGATGTTCCAGGCATGCCAAGGAAGTAGAGACAAACAGAGGGGCTTCTCAGATGGTTTATTCAGGCACCAGGATCGTGCCAGGGAAGCACTGACACCGCGTGTTACAGTTACACGTTTACCAACATGAGGGGGCGAGGGAGGGTACAAACATCCTATGAGGTGGGGATGAGGGGTTTGAATTTGGCAGGCTTTGTACAGGATTGTGAAATACAGAGCCCTCCAGGGGGGGAAACCAGATACTGGGGTGGGGGAAGGAGGAGACAGCAGTGCCTGGCCATGAGGAAAAACTGAAACCTGGCCAACAGCACACCGCAACATCTCCTCCCTTTTTATTTATTAAAAAGAGCTGATGGCGTTTTTGTCTCTTCCACGTGTTAAACTGGACATCTCCCTGGACGAGTTCTTTTTCCTTTGCCCACTGTAGCTGTGGGGTCAAGTCCGGTAAATTGTCCTTGTGTCATGATGTGGCAGCTTCATTTGTGTCAGCACATGGAGGTTTCATGTGTTTTTTACTCAGTTTCTTGAGGTTTTGGTTTGGGAGCCCGGTTGGTGGCTGCAGCAGCATCTCTGCCCCGAGAGGCCTGAGCCTGGAATGAGAGGCTTGGACACAGAGGTTACTGCTGGGGGTTCCCTGCACCCCTTTGCCCAGTGTCCCAGCTTCCCACAGCAGAACCAGGGGCACTGGGGTGGGGGCTTTTCTGGATAGAACTAGGGTAGAGGGGACGGAGAGAGGGTTCAGGAGAGAGTTCAGTCCAGAGTGATCAGTTCCGAGATGAAAAGGGTCAGAAGCAGTCTCAGGGGAGCTGGGGAGACAGTAGCAACTCCGCGCCGGTTGGCGGATTGCACCCCATGAGCTGATACTATCAGCGGGGTGAGATAGGTGAGGGGGCGGCAGGAAGAGAGGCAGAACTGGGCATGGGGACCTCACACTGAGCTTGGGAAGGGTTAATTCCCATAGCTCTGTCTCTTTCCCTGCCGGAGTGAAAAAAGGTAAAACAAAACAAAAACCCTGGGCGTCTTCCCCCACTTTGGACCTGCCCTCCAATGCAGGGGTCCACGAGCCGCCTACAGCCCGTGCCGGGCACTCTAGGGGTTCTACTCACACCAAGCCAAGTCTCACCAGTCGCAGAAATAGCCCAGAAAAATAAAACATTCCAGCAGGGTCCTTCCTCTGTCTGAAGCCGCTTCCGAGATCACAGGTGTTCCGGGGTGGCGGCAGGAGCTGCGTGGTTTTGCCTGCACAGTGGCTCCACATGCGCAGCACGCTGGCGGCTGCACCTGGCGGGGATTGTGGCCGCTCCACACGCAGCCCGTGGTTTGCGGCCACAGTGGAGTGGAGCTGCTCTGCAGCAGCGCCACAGCTCTCGGCAGGGTAGGAGGGCCCCACACACAAGGTGGCTCCGCGCGTGGCGGCCCTGGCAGCCCAGCAGGCCCAGCAGTCCCGTGAGCGGCGGCCCCGGGGCTCAGCAGGGCCAGAGCGGTCCCATGAGCAGCGGCCCCAGCAGGCCGTGGCGCAGCGGTGCCGTTCGGCAGTGCCAGGGCCATTCCCCACGGCACTCGCAGTGGTGCTCGTGGCAGCACCCACAGTGAACCTGTGGCCAGCGCCAGAGTGGGACTGGGGGGGGCGCAGCCGTGCTGTGGGGCCGGAGCGGCCGCACGGGTGTGCAGCGCCAGCTGGGCAGGCATGCGGGGGACGGGGCTTGGACAGTGGAGCCTGCAGCATGGGCGGTGCCAGGGCTGCACTCGCAGGCACGCAGAACGCAGCTGTTTCTCGGCGGTAGCCGCTCCCGGGGACACGGTCACAGCCATCAGAGAACACCTTCAGTCCCTGCTGCCGCGGGCGGTGATGTGGGGGTCCAGAATCCGCACATTGGGCGCCAAATGACACGATGCTGCCTGTAGGGGCACCGGGCATCCACTCACGGTTCCAGGGGCTGGCCAGGCTGCTCCAAAGTGAGGCGGGGCTGGCGAAGGTCCTGTGTGGGTTTCACCTCACCCACCGATGTTCCAGGCGTGCCAAGGAAGTAGAGACAAATGGAGGGGCTTCTCAGATGTTTTAATCGGGCAGCAGGATCATGCCAGGGAAGCACTGACACCGTGTGTTACAGTTACATATTTACCAACATGAGGGGGTGAGGGAGGGTACAACATCCTATGAGGTAGGAGTGCGGGATTTGAATTTGGCAGGCTTTGTACAGGATTGTNTTTGAATTTGGCAGGCTTTGTACAGGATTGTGAAATACAGAGCCCTCCAGGGGGGGAAACCAGATACTGGGGGGGCTAGGGGGGGAGACAGTAGTGCCTGGC
>VYZT01007697.1:0-50045 GCA_013400735.1 Pomatostomus ruficeps | reverse complement strand
CTTGTAGGCCATAGGCACCAGCAGCACCTCCCTAAGACAAAAAAGAAACCAGTTATTTCCCATCATTATTTTCGATTTGGAACAGAGACTTCCACATGTACATTCATCAAATAATGCCACCGAAGGCTAGGAGTTACTATAAATAGAGTTATACCGCGGTCAAAGAAGAAAATATAAAAATAGTGCTTACAGGGGCACAGCCGCTCTTGCTTATTGTGTAGACTACTCCACCCTGAAATAAAAGCAGAAGACAATTATTTCCATACAAAAACCCAAATGGGGCAGACAGAAGAAAAACAACAAACCTTGCCGTTTATGGAATGGAGAGCTGTGCAGCTGACAATGTGTATGTGCAAGCAAGGGATAAGCAAGTAAAGAGGTTACCAGTTCACTGGTACTGCCTGTAATGATTCTAATTTAGTATGAGACATTAGTCATCATCTGTTTTTCATATAACCTTCATCAACTTTGTCACTGGTCATGAAACCTTTCAAAATTTTACTGAATGGCTCATATTTTATAAAAAAGTAATAACTTCAAGTAGTTATATGACAAGATGAGAAACTCAACTCTTAGAAAAGAATGTATTACATAGGAAAGAAAATACAAGGAAGAAAACCAGGTTTTAGCATATATATATAAATAATTTGTATTTCTCAGTATCTGATAATTCAATTAGAAGCAGAAAAGACTGAAGAAATGGAATATTACCAGATAATTCACTAATAAGTATAACCACTAGTAAGTAGTGAGAAATACATCCTTAAGAAGCTCAGTTCAAGAAACTGGAGACATACCAGAGAATATCTAAGAGTTAAAGAGAAAAGAGGCCTATTGATGGTAGTGGAGATAATTAACTCAAAACCAAGTATATGTGGCTGTGATTAATGAAGTGGAAGTGGTGAGAATGCAGACATACATACCCCAGAAGTTTTAAAAGGCTAACTAGACAGTGATATCCCCAAATTTTCAACTGCAAATATAATCCAGTGTTAAAAGCAATACAGACATGAAACTGGAGCAAGATATTCAGTTCAACAGAGTGGAGGTGGCTGAACTCAGCCCAGGTACAAACACCAGATGAACAACTCTGCCATTCTGGGTGAACTAGCAGAGAAGATACTTCAGTTCAGTATTAAATCACCTCACTACTCTGAAGTTACAGAATTTTAGTCATTCCAGGTTACAGAGGGAAAACATGCAAATGCTGGAATTTAGCGCTCATACCTGACTGCCTGAATAACTGTTCTGAGAGGAACCGGAAGGTCCAACCTGTAAAGAAATCAAATTGATATTTATTATCTTGCTGAAAAATTATTTTTATATAAGTGATTTTCAAGAAAAAAAGTTCTACTTGGGAAAAGGAAGAACCCACAAAATAGTTTTCTATGACTCCATTCTACCAACTGATACTGTTAAAATTATTTCAGAGATCTTTCAAGACAAATAATGAAAACTGTGCCAATCCAACTGTTATAAACAACATAATTCTGCTGCTTGCATCCTTTTTCATCTGACCTCACACACTTGATGTCCATCATTGAGGGGAGACCTACACTCTCACAATCACTAAAAAGCAGATGCAAGTTTTTACTGATATAACTATGTAATCATTAGTATATTTGCTGTAAAAAAGCAAAGAAGGAAAAGAGGCTTCTTCACGGAGCTGCAAGTGATAGTTGTCAGAGGAAAAAAACCAAATAGCTATATTTTATATCTAGATAATGGTTTGCAAATGGCAAGGTTTCAGAGCTGTTGAAATAAGTCATCTTGAAGAGCAAGAAAACACTAAGAATAAAAAGTGAAAACAGGAAAAAGAAAACTTCTATTATAAAGCTACTTCAGATTAACTAGAGAGAAGGAAATAGTAACAAAGCTGACAACACTTTAGACAGTTTGGGATTTTTGATCAACAAAGATAAACTAACAAAAAGAAAATTAAATTGAGTGACAAGGGGGATAAAGACACGTCTAGAAGCAGCTTTAGACTAGGCCTTGAGACCTTGGGCAGTTAGCAGTATGTCAACATCTTTGGAGAAAGAATATTTACCATGATGCATTGGCCTGTTGAGTAAGTCCCTCCACGCTGCAAGAAAGTACAGGTTCAAGTTACTGTTTATTGACTGGTGTAAAAATATCAAATTACTTTAAACAGGAAATCAACTGAATTCACATTGATGGTCTGAGCAAAGAAATCAAGGATTTCATTGCTGATAATATATCACGTATCTTTCAAATCTCATCTGAGAACTGATGTTAACTAATTCAAAATAATACCTTCAAAATTGAATACAAAATGAAAGCATAAATGAGCTCTTGCTAGCAGAGTAATTTGAATGGTACAATATAATCTTCATGCTACACGTGTGAAACAAGTGGACCAGTAGGACAAGAATTCTAAATCTGAGGTAACTGAAAATTGGGAAATTGAAGAAAAATTGCTCTTACCTTGTTACATTCTAATTCTATCATAAGCTGTGGGGGAGAAAAAAAAGAGGAAGCATTTCCAAATTATTTACTGCAAAAAAAGGGCAGCTTATTATAGGAAACAGGAAATACACTTGGTGAAGTGAGAGACTGAAGACAGGTGTTTGCTCCTGATTAGATCACGAGTTCACATAAATCAGCGCTGCTACAGTCCAATACAGTGGGTTTGAGGAGACTTTCTTCACTTAAGCTGCCAATCATGTTTAATAGGTTTCATATAAGCATAATTCTTGGCAGAAAAATTTTACCAACTCCTTTCAAGAATATGTTACATAGTTACAGCTCCCAGGGGCTGGGGCAGCATTTAAGAACAGCAGTGTACGGCAGAAGTACAATACAGTTCTCCTTACAACCAATTTTCTTTTTTTTTTTTTTGCTTCAAGACGGATTGTTTTGATAACTAGATTATTACTTTCCCTATTTCTGTGGGAAAAAATAATATTTACTTCATCTTTTCATCATTTTAGTAAGAGGATTAGGCAGTTACATTCAAATTATTGAAACATCTAATAATTTTGGCCATCTTAGTTAAAGAATAAATTAGAACAAATGTATGTCTTGTATCAAGCCAAAGATACTTTAATTACTGTGTTAATTTCTATCATTCAAATACACTCAAAACATACCTTCCTTTTACTTTTTCCTGTTGCATTAACTGACCCAGAATGCGTAGGTGTGAGAGTTTTGCTTTGAATTCCAACCCAAAAATTCTCTAGATTTTGAACCACAGTTGCACTAGAAAGAAAACAAAATAATAACTATTTTTCTATCACAGTATTTCAATATAGAATACTAATAGCTCTCCTCCCCCTTTGCCCCCAGCCAAGAATATCCACTCTGTTTTGGTTTTAAGTGTATACAGTACAAGTTTCACAGAATGTTTTTCCTTATAGTGACTTGTATTATCATCCAGCACCATTTTGAAGATAACTAAAGCAGATGCAGAGAACAAGGAGAAGAGGAATAGACACTGTTTGAAGAAGCACTGACTCCAGTGAGGAGTATCAGCTCAAAGCTCCATAAGAATTGTCACGTATGCTCTTACAGTCTTTATCCATGATGGTGAACTGATTCTCATGGCATTAACGAGTGGAAGCAATTGTGGGTTTGTGTTCTTTTGCCCACTCTTTGTATTTCTCAGGATTTAATGAAGCAAGGCAAAGATGGCGCTGTCATAAATCTGCACTCCAAACAATACAAGCTATCAAATATTTAGATATTTTCCAATATACTTCAAGCATGCATTTGTTAGAGTAGGGGGTATTTTTACAAGCTTCAGATCTGCAAGAAAAGTAGCATTAAAAACAGGCTAAATATGTCTTTTCCTGTTTTCAGAAGTTAGTTCATGGGTCATACACTTACTTTAAAATTTTTATTAGAAGAATTTACATCAAATTACTATCCTGCCACTGTTCAAAATGAAAAAAGGTATAAATTAATAGAGCCTGAACTGAATAGAGCCTGAACTTCATCTTTTCAGAGAACAAGTTACATTCATATTGTTGCTGTTGTAATTAAAGAAGTGTAAAGTGTAAAAATTGGTTACTCAAAGATCCATTAATAATACTGTGCTTAATGGAATTATTTACATCTATTAAGATCTGTAGGACAGTGTTTATCCTTTAAAATGATATCTTGAAATGGAAATCATATTATTTAATGGACATAGTGAGAAGTTACGGCAAACTATGAAAAAAACCATGACGATGGCAAGACTAGAGTACCAGAAACAGCAACACAGGTCCATCTCAACATAGAGATAAAATTTGAAGAAAAAAATATTGAAAAACAACTATTTACATAAATTGAAGCTCTTTAGCATCATGTGGAGCGATCCACGTTGTTGTAACTTTCTGTTTCACGTCTGAATTGGCGTGGCTTACTGCTGAATTCTGCAATTGAAAAGAAATACATATAATTATATAAGATGCAAGAGAGACTTTCAGCTATATTATTACGAGAACTGTCTCTGCTACAACAGGCAACGCTGATGTCCTCCTAGAAAGAGCTGGGGAATTTCTACATTAGGTTCATATCACATATAGAGGATAAATGTAGTTCTTGAGAAAGTCCAGTTTTTTAAACTCTACAGATGAAATAACTTTTGCTGTATAAAAAATGATCCCTACTTCTATTATTTCAAAGCAACCCAAGCTTCAGTAAGTATTCCAAAGACTGCACACATACCGTCACATTATGACATTCCAAGCCTTTAGTGTTTGGATCTGTAATCTTAAAAGTACCAACAGGAACATCTCCATCTATTTCTCGAGCTTGTAGATTAAATCCTTTAAACCCAGTATCTCCAAGTGCTTCTAGAGTTACTGTGAAAAGACACATTTTGAGAAATTTAAGTTTCATATACAGCTAAAACCACCTAAATGTTTACCATGTAATTTGCTTCACTCCAAGGCAGAAGACTGCCGTTTCAGAAATTACTTTAAGCCTTGTACAAACCTAAAAACATTTAAAATGCTTTTCTTAATTATAAGGAGAATAACAACAAAGGAAAGGGAAAAAATTTGGAAAGGCATTTCTGTGTAAAATAACATGAAATTTATTATTTACTGACAATTTTAAAAGGAATTCTGCTCTACCAAATGAGTAGTGGTGCTGCTGACCAAAAGGTTATTTATTTTCTGTCTAATTAGGCGTACAAAGTCAAAATTGCTACAGGAGAAAGAGAAGTGCATTTTTTTCTACCTCTGTTTTAAAAGAAAAGATTACCTTTTGCATAAGGCTGAAATGCAGAAACATTTTTTTTAATGTATTACAACTGGAAAGAGAGAAACTGCAGTTTGGCTTCCATGTTCTACATTAAATATGAAAAATTAATGATTATATGAGCTACTCAATGGTACTCAAATTTTGTTACTGAAGGAGCTCAGAAAAATACAGAAGAGAGCAGTTTCATGCTTTGTGTATATCCAAACTGAAATTAAATTTCAAAAAGCATAACCAAATCTGTTATGATCTATTATAACTTTTCTCTGCTAGTTCCATTATTAGGGGCTTTGGCAAACAAAATCAGAATAATGGTTTATGCACAGAGATAAGTGTCTTCATTAAAAACAAGGGCAGATCAACTGGCAATGACACAAAAGTCAAAGCAAAGACCAATCACACCTTGATAATTTAGCATTTTCAAACACCTGCATAATTAGCCTTTCAACTTGTCACCAACTTTCAGTCCTAATTCGCTAATTTCCCCCAGGTCTTCCGGAAGCGGTGACATGGAGCCCTTGAGTGCAGGGCTAAATGCAGCAGAGACGAGCTGCAGGAGCTGGCACCCGGCATGTCACAGTGAAAGTGCAATGTCCTTGATGGAAGGGCACCTGAAGCTGCTCCCCGGGAGCAGGTACCAGGTGCTTGCAATTGGAAGCACGAGAAAAGTACCAGTAAAAATAGGCATGGTTAGAAAAAAAGAAAGAAAGGGACAAAAAAACGCAACGTTAATTGTGTCTGGGATTCAATATTTTTATCATGATAAATCTCATTGCTGAACAGTTGGCATATACTTAAATCCATCCATAATTTTTCTGTCAATAGTATTATAAAAGAAGTAACAGTGTTTAAAGAGCCCCCCCAATCCTTGAAGGAGCTGTTCACACGTGTTTTCCCAAGAATGGCAGCAGTAGCAGGACTCTAAGGGTTCTCCATTCTTCTCCCTATGCATCCCTCTCCGTGGAAGTACACCCACGCTACTAGGTTAAAGTAAAACAGAATCCCAGCTAGAGAGTAACTGCTTAGTGAATAATGCTCTTTTTCAGCTCCTGAGATCCAGCAGCAGATGTGACCGATCACAACTCCCTCCTTCTTCCATGCTTCTGCTAGCATGAACGGCTACAAAAAGAAGCATTCACAAGTAACTTGACGTATGACAGCACCATGAGATGGCATCATAGCGTGGAGAAACAAGGCTGTTAAGGTGTTCCATCCAGAGGGCAATTTGGGATTAGGAAGATAAAAAGGTGGTTTAAAGCCATAATAGCTCCACCTCTTGCAACTTGATAAAATCTGGGATGCAGCTCTTGGGAGGATGACTCAAAATGTCTCACGCTGCGTCCTGAATTTTTATTTTCCTCTAAGATGATGGCATGGGAAGAACTAATGAGTAGGATCCCTTTGTATTGCAGAGACCTGACTCAACAGCAAGTACTCAAATACAAAGTTTAAGAGCAACTAATTATTAGTCCAGTTTGGTCAGCTGTCCCACTTAATTTTAATTTTGTCACAAAAATTACAGCATAAATTAAGATATATTTATTAGATAAAGAAAAAAAGGAGGAAGAATGCATTTTCAATTATACAAGTATGTACATACAGACATAAAACATAAAAAATAATAATATCTCAGGTATACATGAACAAGATTGAAGTTAAAAAATAGATTATTTAGACTGAGAGGGAAATGGGAAATTTTTATGAGGATTGGTAATTCTGGAAGACATGGACAAAGATTTTATGTCATTCAGATTATTTACCTTGGACTTCATTTCCTGGCTCAAAGTTATCAAAAGATACAGCAATAATATATGGTGGTGCAGATGTTTGTGGTTCAGCTTCATAATTTGGTAACAGGGAATCACAATCAATTGAGGTATTTGTCTGTGGAAAACCAAAGATTCCAGGCAAAAATATCCCACAGAACAAAAAACCAAAGTAGGAGTGTCTCCTCATCTGTGGAACAAAAAGACAATACAGTTCACAGTCACTTCTTTTAAGTAGTTGCCATTTTGACAAATATCTGCTTTTCTCCAGGATAGGAAATAAAGCAAGCCTAAAAGCTGTGCTGTCTCTGCATTCATGTATTTTGAAGAAATAAAATAAAATAAAATACTTCTACATACTGGCAGAAAAGTGCAATAAGAGACACAAATATTATAATTTAAAAATACTGAATTATTAATGGAGTTTAAATTTTTGGGTTGCATGTCAGCAATCCATTAACAGCCACATCTGCTGCATTACACCTTTGAACTAGAAAAGTATTTAAACCAAGTTCCGCATTGTTGCACTGGCAGATACTGCTCAGCTCGTTGGCTATTCAAGAACTAAGACGGAATCCTTGCTCTCTCAAACTGTGGCTATAACCATGACTAGCATGCTTTCCTTTGACTGCTTTCCCTACTCTCACTTCCAAGAGACAGTTGAGAAATTTAGTTAAATGCCCTGGAGTACTCTTAGAGGTTTTCAAAATGTTTGTTTCCTGAAGGACTTCTGCAAAGTCCTCTGGAACTTCCAAACAATTTAAAAACACTAAATTACGACGGCATGCTTCCTATGGGTTAAGAATAAACTACAGCCAGTACAGAAATTCACAAAAAATAACTAAGAGACAGGACTGAAGCCAAATCTTCCAGGATTGTCCATTAAGAAAAAAAGTATTTTCTTCATAGTTCACTTGTGGGATTGACATGGATGGTAAAGTGTTCCAAAGAAAGAAAGTATGCTCAGGTGTTTAATACCAGATTTTACAGCCCATGTTCAAAGTCTAAACACTCAACTGTGGCACTACATAATTTAAAAGGCCATTACATCTTATGAACAACTCACTGTTCCAGCTACAAAAATGCTGATACAACTGTTAAGTCTCAAGAAGTATTTAATAATGCTATTTTACATGCTGTCTGCTACAGGATTGCCTCGTGTGACACAACAGACAGTAACAGAAAGAATGGAGATATTTACTTGAGACTTTTTTAAGCATTTTAAACACAATACAAGAGATATGTTTAATTTGTACCATTTACCTGTCTTAATTCATGCATGACCACATAAGATCATTTGGTTTTGCGTGTGCTAATGAAACAAGTAACAGAAACATCCGGAAGCAGGGGAAGAAAACACAATTCTGTACATCCATTTACTTAACTCTGAACTTCAACAACTTTTTAAAAAGCCACTGAGTCAACAAATAATAAAACAGGTGACTGTGAAGTGTTGAAAGATTTCCAAGCAGGATGATGAAGGTTTGCATGGTGTCACAACTACTCAGAGCAGCAACCAGGAAAGTGATACAGGCAAGTTATCGTCTCTTTAAAGCAGATGAGGACTGTACCTCTCTAAAGCCTCATCAAAGTGTCACTTTAATGGGATCCTGGTAAGCATCATGTTTTGGTATCAGCATGCTGGGTGTGGCTATCCAATCTCTTGGGACGATTTTGACGTGGCCCACCTCTAATTAAGTTTTAAATACAGCATGTGGGTGCTATTATATCAACAGATGCGGTAAACAGTGATTTAATATAACCAGTCTATATGTTGTTGAAATCTTTGTCTGACTCATGGAGAGATGGAAAAAAAAAGTCTGTTTCTAATTGGATGTTCTGTTTCAAAGTGCAAAGTCCTAGTTTAGCTAGGATTGGAAAATTGTCTGGAGCTGCACTCTGCCATTAACGAAAGCCAGTCTGAAATCTTTCCTCTTTTTCTTGCTAGAAAAGAGCCAGAAATACAAGCACAACGAGTTGAAACACGGCTGAGATGCCTTCTCTTTGCATGAGCTCTCTGATTTAACAGTTCAAGAGGTATTCTAAGTCTCATCACGTCATCTTTTGGAACTAGTTTTTAGATGAGAAAGAGAGATATTAGCATCTTAAAAAATTCCAAGTCCAGACTTGAGGCAGAAAACTTCCATGGGCTCCGGGGTCCAATACATACTCAATGCAATCATGATACCTTGTGTCACAAACTTTACATTTTCTCCATGAAAAATGTAAAGAAACAAAAAGATAAGTATTTATAAAATAGAAGCATAGGGATTTCTGGCAAATAAATGTTATTTGCAAACTTCTAATTAGATATGATTACGAAAAATTAACTATATCCTCAATTCCGTCATCTGATGGAAAAATTCTAATTTTTTTTTTATCACAGATTCAAACCTTTCTCCCTATGAGTCTACATGGCCCTCATCTTTCCAACACCTGAGCTGTTAGCTTAAGAATCCTCTTCCATGTGTAGTCTAATATGACTTCAGGCCAACAATTAAATCCCTGAGTGCTAGTTAGCTACTGCGTTCAAAGTCTACTGGACTCGGGAAGAGACACGTTGCTGGTTTGCTCCTCCAAAGCCTTGGGCAAACTTCTGAATAGAGACAAAAGTTGTTTTAAAAGCTTTTAAATATAGAGCATTTAACTAATATGATAAGTACCTTTCTGTAATTTGAAAAACACAGTCCTTGCAAGTCCATCCTGCCAACCGTTTAAGACTAACTCCTGTATACCCCTTTCTATTCCTATTCTTTATGAGTACTTTTCTCCTTCTCCTATGCACTCCTGATGAGCCACAGACTTTTTCCACAGCCTTTGAGCAGAAGTATCAGCAGTAACTGTGCTCCCTGTCCACCACATCCCCAACAACACACCTTATCGACCAAGTGGCGATGCGTGGGCATCCTCCGGTCCCTCTGTGGTCAGTGTGGAGGAGCTGCAGCCAGGCAGTGCCCGTGGCCCAGGAAGATGAGACAGAGGAGGTGGAAGGCTTGGCCAATCCGTGCTGAGGCGGGAGCCAGCGCGGCCAATCCGGGCCCGCTGTGCCTCTGCCCTGGAAATTGGGACACGCAGGTGGGACTGTCCTGCCCAGAGCTGGCAGTGACAACACACTCCTCACAGGTGAGTCACGCCCCTCTGACCTTTATCGAGGCATCTGGCACAGGCAGGGCTTCTGCAGGCTGGTAGCCTGAACCAGTATGTTGACTAAAATAAAAAAAATTATGCTGTACAAAAATCCTTTACTAATATTTCATGAGCAATTCCAGTAAAATATTCTTTATTAGTCTTATTAGTCTGTTACCACAGAGTGTTCTGCTGCTGTTTCCCCACTTTTCTCCTCCTTTCTTACAGTTGGAGAACACATGGAAAGTTCTAATCATTGTCGTACTTCCACGCATTTTCTCAGAGCAAAGGGTTAATGAAGCTGTTTCTTCTCATGCACCTTGTGGGAAGAATCTGAAGTTATTGGAACTGACCTGCACTCAAAAATAAACTTCTTTTTTACTCTTCAGAAGCATTTTCACAAGGTCTCTACTGAAGACTGGAAGAAGTCCAAAACTGAATGACATATACGATAGAATAGAATGTTTTCAGTTGGATGGGATCTATTTTATAGTTATTTCTCTAGTTCGTGCCTGTGCAAATGCCTCTAAAATACTGACAGGCCAGGGGCTTTGGCCACCTCTCTAGGAAACCTGTTCCAGTGCATGACCAACCTGCCAGTAAAGAAATGCTTCCTGGTGTCCAGACTGAACCTCCCCTGGCACAGCTTTCAACCATTCCCACACATCCTATACCGAACACCAGGGAGACGAGATCAGCACCTCCCTCCCCACTTCCCCCCCTCAGGAGGTTGTAGAGGGCAATGAGGTCACTCCTCAGCCTCCTTTTCTCCAAACTAGACAAGCCTCAAATCCTTTGCTGCTCCTCACAGGACATTCCTTTCAGCCCTTTCACCAGCTTTGTTGCTCTCTTCTGGACACATTCAAGGACCTTAACAATATGACAGAGATTCCTATTTAACCAGGGAATTCTGTGAATCCATGGGTCCATGACACCAGGAAAACCATTAACCAAAGACTGTTCACAAGAACCTTCTTCAATTCTTTACTGTTCGTGCATTTAAAATGTATTTAAATTCAAAGTACTCACAACATTTTAAGAATAGTATCTATTTTTAAGGTTCAGTGCATTTAACTAACTGTATTCTCTTTCAGTTAATTACGTTTAATTAATGAGTAGCATTTTATTTACATTCTTTCATTATGAAATACATTATTTCCTATCTGCTGCTATCCATTGGGAAAGAGATCACAATCTTTCTTCTCTTACTATACCACCAAATTTACCATTAATACCAATGTTATAAATAGCAATGAAAAATCATGCTGCACACCACAAATGCCATAGCATACCAGTAACACCATCCAATAAATTACACAGTAAAGGAATGACAACTGCTCACACTAGGAACACATAACCAAAGAGATGGAATCTCGCAAATGCATAATGCAAGACCTCCCTCACAACCACCTAGGAGATCCTGAGAGGTAACCAGAGGGATCAGAACTATTTCTCCAGGCTACTTTGAGCAGCAGTGAGTACTCCATGAATATTTGATTTGACAGTCAGATAGATAAATGTCAGGCAATGAATTGCTGTAATCTCTGTAATATGGTTATAAAGAAGCATAGATAACACAAGCAATGTGCTTTTGTTGGCTGTAGCACTAATAAAATACTACTCTGAATAAGCTGGTAAAGACTCAGACCATTAGTTTACAATGCGAGAGCTGTAAACCTGCGTCCCTCTTACACAACACACTGCTTGCGGTTTATTTCAAAGGAACAGTATTCCCACTGAATCAAACATAGGACACTGATTCAGTATTAATTTACCTGTACTCCAGAATTGCCAGATAAAAAAAAAAAAGTCTTTTTCAGGCCTACACCTGAAAGGACAATTTTGAGATCTTAACTGAAATACCAATTGAACAAGTGGTAAACTCCCGACTCTAGTGAAACCATGATTACAAAGTTTGCTATGTACTGAAACTCCTGTGCAGATCAACACTACGCTGCGGGCACATGGAATTCCCTGGTGCTTGGAATGACTTCAATGCAAATTCCCGTGGGAATGCTAGCCTTTTTTTTAGATCTCTGATTGTATGTAGCCCATATGGAGTTAGCTGGTCTTTCTTCAAAATAATCACATTCGATTGGTGCTACTCACAGTGGGCCAATTCATTTTAGGAACAAGCCAGGGGACGTGGCAGAGAGGCCAGAGTCCAGAACACTGAAAGGGAGGGGATACCTACTGCACAGTGGGTGAAAATTTTAAAGGGCACACGATGGACACAGGGGAGGCCAGCTACTCACCTAAGCAACAGACAGTCTTCTTGAATAAACGACTGAAAACCCTGGCAGAGTTTTTAGTCCTACTTTGTTTCTACTAAAAGCTGTTTAGACCAAATCAGAGTAAGCAGCCCATTTCCTTCTTCCTTACTGCCATCAGGACCCCCAACAGCTTTCTGCTTGCTCTCTGCAACATCTGAGCCAAAGATTCTTTTACTCTGGCAGTTTACATTGCAACTGGAAATGCTAGAAAGCCTAACAAAACTTCAGCTAATGCCAACACACATGTATAAATAACACAGGGATGTTGTTTTCATCAGGGTCTGGTATCAAACTGCTTATCAAACTGCTTTGATGTTTCCCATAGGCGATAGATAGACCACTGAGGCTTGGACTGTGCAGGAGAATTGACAAACTCTTTGCTCAGACACCTTACATGTGCTGGACACAATGAATGGTGTGACGGTAGCCGCTCCAAAATTATTTCAGAGAAAATGTACATAACAAGTGGTCTTACAGATATGAAGAGCTGAGTTTACAACAATTGACATCTTTTGTTAAGTAGTCCAAACTGACCCTATGGAACAGTAAAAGTGAGTGGGAAGGGAGGGAAAGAAACTTCATTTATTCCAAGCACTATTTTTCATAATTCTGAAGAAACGCATCATTATTTCTGAACGTCCTTGACTCCTCTTAAGTGACAGGTGCCTTCCCAAGCTCTCCCAGTCCTTTTCTTTGTTTCTTCCTTGCTTAAACAGGGAAGGCCAAGAATAATCCCTACAAATGATAGAAATAAAATTTGCTCTCCTAACATGCATTTTGACTATTTGAGAAATTTCTGTAATATCCCACATTTCATCTCCAAATGAAAGTGGCTTTCTCAGTGTCCAGTATTAGTGCTATGAGAGGATGTTATCATTGCTGCAATTGTCCGCCATACCTTCTGCATATAACTCCAGAGTACTCAACAGAGGTTATTTTGAAAAACATTCTCATCTAAATTTAGTGGTGAGGTTTCTTAATAGCTATGTGAATTGTACCATAGTGATTAAATGAAAAGACAGATTTGGTCTTCCTTTATGTCTTCTGCCTTATGCTAGCATGTCAATATTTACATCCTGTTTCCAAGGACTTAAAGTATTGCCACAGTTTTTATTTATAAAGGAACATTTTGTTTCCTATGCTCAATAAATAGATTCCCTTCTTGAAAATACACCAGCATATCATACAGTAATACTACACATTGCTCAACATAACTCTGGATATAAATATAGTGTTATTCTTCAGAAAAAAAAATTATATTAAAAAATACATTGTAAAACAACTAAAATTTACAAAGTATATTTTGTACTCCTAAGGAAATTTGTTAAATATCTTCTTGATAAACATGCAACTCTGATAATTCAGCAAACAACATGTTTCTAGGAAAATAAAAAGATACAAAAATTATCCTTTCCTACATATTAAAAAATTTCAACTCCTTGCTGTCTTTAATTTCTTGTCTTTGTTCGTGTTAGCACTTTCTATGTCTGACTTAAATCCTGCCAACACTAGTGTAATAAATAAGTAACTCTATAAATAACAAAATGGTTCACACCCCGAAAGACCTAGATAGATGATGTCACTGGGAGCCTTACATGAGAATTAGTGAGCAAAAAAGGTTTGACTTAAGAGTAGAAAGGGAGTGATCAAATGGATTACTTCTACCAAACCTTTTGTGTGACAGGAGAGGTGAGGGTGAACAAGACTGTGCAGGGCTGATGGATGCCATGCACTTACGTGCTGCTCAGGAGAAACACCTGACATGAACAGCACATACAAGAGCAATGACACATAAACATTGCATCACCTTATCTCGTGCATTGTGCAAGCTAACAAGTAGTATTGTCCCTATGTGCTTTTAAGGCGAGTGCCTGGGTGTGGCTGCAAACATATGCAATACCTCATATAAACCGTGGTGACTACCATTTGTTAGCGATTTACCAGACACTATATTCACATTTAAGTAAACCTAAACACCTGTTAATGGAATGGAAGAAATGATGGTAGAGGGATCCCGCTACCGAGACATGCAGTCCACAAGAAAACTGAAGCCTTAATATTAACATTCAAAAGTCACTGTTTTCCTAGTCACGGAGAAGATAAATGGTCTCTCTTACATGCATCACCTACTGGTATTACCAAAAAATTCTCTTTGTAATTTGTATGTATAGATCCAGAATACTTCAAGTCCAGTTGAAATGTGTTTACAGGCTATTTTTAAGTCCCAGTGGCTTAGAGAATTCTCCTGCATAGTGGAGTTAAGGCAATACAGCACATCTATGCATGTATGGCCCCCGTGTGAGTGAGCAGCTGGAGTTCAGACATGTATGGCCAGCTTTAGAGCTTCTGCCAATCCAGCAGTACTGGGGCAAAACCAGCACAGATGCAGGATACAAAACTGGCTGGTATAAACTCACTTTGCGGATGTACTCTCAGCCATTCAAAAATTTTGGCAGCTTAGGCTAACTGCATTTTGGCTAATTTGAGAGACACATCATTGCATGTCTGTAACAGACACCCATGAGACCTGCACTACTGTGTGATCAAACAAGGCATGGATCTGTTATTAATAAACACAGAGCTGCAGCTTATAAGAGTTTCTTTCAACCTCTCAGGCCAAGAGAGGTTACTATTCCTTTGGAATTCAAAATCAACTTTAAACCCTTGCTAGTCACTCCTTCAAAAGTGTGACTAAAGGAAGTAAATTACTTATCTTTGTGTCAATCTATACAGGTAAGAGAATGTAGATTTGGGGAGTCCCAGATTCATCATTTACAGAAGCCAAAAAGCTGTCATCCTAGACAGAGGCATAGTATTTTATGGGAAGAGAGGTTGTCTAATTTTGTCTAACTACATGTGCACCACTACTCAAGAGCAGAAAGGAAGCAGAGGAATGAGGGAAGGTGTCATGGGCTCATGTGGTTTCCAATAATATCAGATTCCTGAGAAACAGCCAGTTAATAATATATTTTCCAGGACATGATCAACAAGGCATTTGAAATTGTACAGATTTCCAGCACCAAATAGTAACACTTCCACTGGATTTTTCTTGTTTGTCTCTGAACACGCCTTGCAAACAGTAATGAAGTAATCCCCACAGCTCCCTGTGAGGCAGGGAAGTATTACTGTTTATATCTAATTCTGCAGATGAGGAAACCAAGGCACAGAGGGATTAAGTGACTCGGCCAAGGTCATACAGAAAGTCTGCTGCCACTCATGGTATGCGTCAGTCCTTGTCAGCACTCAGTGACACTCCCTGAAAAGTTCACTCAACCCCTTTCTCTGCGTAGGCCAGCATCTTCAAGATTTCCTAAGTATCATCTTCCACCCTAACCTTGACTGAAAGAAGAAACTTCATCAGACCCGGTCAGAGTCAGGCTGAGCATGATCCCCAGCTTTCTTACTTTTTGATTAGGATTCCTGATTCTACTTTATTTTCACCTCTGCCAGAAATTCCTCCTAATGGACTCCTCTAATTTAAACCTAAGTAGGTGGGCAGGATAATATCCATACACTAAATACATGCAGTAATTACTTTCAAAGATTCATACATATTTCTCTCAGGACATAAACCTTCCCATTCCTACTCCTGCACTTAAAACTCTCCACTATCTTTTCCTACACAATATAAATCAGCTCAAAGTTTCATAAATTCATGCCTTACAATGTGTATATATAAATATATACAACACATACACAAACAGATAGCGTAATACCTCCTGTAGAGACACTACAGATGGGAATATCTAAGTGCATATAGTAAAAAATAGCAAGAATAATCTAAAAAAATTAAAACACACATCCTAAAGTACTTCATTTTTACAGTAACTTTCCAAACAAAATCTCTGATGTAGTTTTTGTGTAAACACTTACATGATGCATTTCACATTTTATTTCCTTGTGTTTCTGTATCAGAACAGTTAGGGGACTTAATTTTGATTTCTTTAGGTGAGAAACTTAAGTGAAGCTCATGTGTGACCCATAGAGTGAACACTTTTTTGCTCAGTTTAAACAGAAATACTGATATTCAGCCACAGTCAAATCCAAAAGCCCAGTGATGAATCAGCTTGTTTAAGGCATGAGATCAGATCAACCAGAACCATTTCTTCCATGCTGCTTATACCAGCTTTCTGGTGCTGTACCAAATCATTGAGATCCTCCTTCTCCTCTCTCACCTCCTTCAAAGTGAGATCTAGGATTCTTGCATTCTCATGTCTTTAAATGCATTGCTTAAAAGCAACTCTATGCCAGTAATAGCACAGTTCTTCCATTACATTGCTAGAAAAGTAGCAGTGCTGCTCTTGGTACTTTTCTTTTACTTATTCAGTAATTGAGCTTTTCAGGTCATTCAGTTATAGTGCTGCTCCAAAACCAGGAGTGCCTTTTATTTGAGGACAAAAGGAATAATTTTGTAAAGAAAAAAACAGGCATGAGAGCTGGAAGAGCTGCCATCTCTTCCTTGCTCTGTCACAAATTTCCTGTATGACTCTAACAAGTCATTAATTTCTATATGCCTCATCTAGAAAATGAGATAATGACATTTAACTATTTCGTTAGGAGGCTTAATGGTTGTGAAATTTGCTGAGCTTCTTGGATGGAAAGAAGCTGCTGTCAGAGTAAACAGTAATAGCATGATTGTGTTTGGTGGGAAGGTTATAGGAGAGTCACAATATCACAATTCTGCATGACACAGACAAGACTGGCTAATCAAGCGAGTCACTTAGTGAGAAATTTGTGTTTTACTTCACTTGTGATATCAGTGTATACTGTCTGGACCCCAACATCAAGATGAATTGTTAATGCCCTGTAAGTCTGGAAAGAGGTACCTTCTTTAGAAAATAAACCATCCTTTCTCCACTGTTAGAATCTACCTGAAACATCAGCCTACAAAAGATTTAGAAACATGCCTATGGGTTTAAAATCTGCTACAGATTGATGCAACCCCCCATGTGACAGATCAGTCACAGACAGTAACACATATATTGGTTCTTTGTTGATTTTCCCTCTGATATTCTAGAAAGAAACTTGAACTAATGTATCAGGCATTCACATACTCTTAGATGGGAATGCATCTGTGAAGTCTGAACACATTTGTGAAAAAGTATCTAATTCATTCAGTCAGTGGAAACCACAGCAGCTTAGAATCTCTAAAAAACCCCACATAACCTTCTTAGAACACCTCTGTGGATGTAGGTATCCAATGTTAGATATGCATACTCAGCAGCTCTGATTTCCCAAAGTTTAACCTCTCTCCAGTATCCCATCATTGCTCTTCTTCTCATCTATATTTGCTGGGGTTTGGGGTTTTTTAGGTTTATATTCCTTGAATTGAGAAGATGATTGGATATCAAATATGCTTCTAAATTGTTTTTGGCCATGAAAAATGTGATGACTATCTCCTACAACCTCAAACAACTCATGCTGACAAAATGATTGGCAACATATTTTTGGGCAACAACTTGAAATTAATGCTTGTGCTTCCACCATAGCAGTCCTCATTTCAATTATGATAAGGCATCACCTAAATCCTCAGTGATGTTTTAATGTTGGTAAAACATCAATGACCATGTGTTGTTTCCCCCTTCAAATTAAAATGTCACCTGGAAGAAATATACCTGTTTATATACACTGTACATATCCAGTACCCCACAGCTGCAAAACCTTGATCTCCACAGCCAGTATCTTGAGTACAGGAAATAAAAAGCCATCTTTTTACTTGAAAAAGGAACTTAATCAAGCATTCCCTTTCACCAAATACATGTTACTAAATATCAAGGAAGAACAGCAGCATTATATAACTGAGAACACAGTATGTAAGAGACAGGGGAAGCTACTCTTGTGTCATTGTCTGCAGAAGACCTTCTTAAAGGTAAAGCACGGCTTTGAAGGGATTATAGGTATGTATTACAATCCTGGCAGAAATAAAGTCTTCCAATCCTAGTGGCACTACAAGCTGTAGCCCTGGCTCATTCAATTCACAATGCTTTAGAAATCGAACTGAATTTTCTCTATGAATCATTATCTGTCTGCAGGAGAGTCACAGTTCAGAAAAAAATATGAGATCTTGGAATAATTGTGACATTCACATGTTATTCAGTCATACACAGGGCAACTAGCTAGATAAACAGCATTTAAGATTTCAGCAGGCCATTTTGCAATGGGGTACTGAAATCTCTCCACAGCACAGAGCTGAATTAGGATCCTCTCACACCTGTCACATTTCAGGGTGTCACATCTTAAAGATCAGGACATTCCACAACCTCACACTGGTGCCTATTGAACTACTGTATCACTGGAGAGTGAATAATTCTGAGTAGGGCCAAAAGGTGTAATTTGAACAGATTTGTAGCTAGTTGCACTTTTCAGTTCTATCACCCAATGAGTTGACTGACATCAACACAAGCAAAACAAAAGATCAATTATGATATATACGTGTCCAGAGCTCTTACCATGAGTCAGCAGGTTAAAATATGCATTCTGCAACTAGCACATTAGGAAACACGCATGAACTAATTAGTCAAAATCCCTGAAAGAAGAAAAAATTACCATCTACTATAGCACATTTCAAAAACTCAGTCATAAATGAGTTGAAATAGGAATGTGTAGCACGTATCAACAGTGAATGTTTCCGCTTGGTAGTGTCTGAACAAGGCGAACTCTGTTAGTATCAGTACTTTAAATAAATGACAAATTATGAATTATTATGTTAGTATTAGAAATTAGATGCAGGAATACCTGCTCCACTTCTCTGACTGATTTCTGCTTCATTCTGTGCTCAGTAAACCCTTTGCAACAAGAATAATCTTAATATATATTTCTACTAAGGTGCTCATTTCAGACCCTTGAAAGATAAATGATAGAAAATGTGCTATAGGAGACAGCATTAAACCTCTGAAAACTCTCAGATTAACTTTACTTTAAATTTTAAAACACGAAGGTCCACCTGTTTTGCAGATTGACAAAAAATAGATGAACTGTAGCAAGACCTATCCAACACCTAAAACTGATCATCCACTAAAGCTGAAGCTTTTCTAGCATGTGTTTATACCCTAGAATCTCTAGTTCTAAAATTACATCAGGGCATCTAAGTTCCAAATATTTGCTTTTAGCAAAAAGAATGCAGTAACTGCTGTGTCTAAGCTGATCTCACCGACAGGCCTGCACAGGTCTACAGTTGCTTAGAACAACACGGATTTACAGCTGAGAATGAGCTCTACTTTTAACTGCGAAGGCAGTGTCTGCCAGCAGGACCTAACACTCAGTGGAGAAAAATGTGAGCTTGGCATGACTAAGGTAGGCATTAGATGTACAGCTGGGAGCGGATGAACTGGAATGGGCAAGGTCGAGAGTATTAAAATTTGGCCTATTTCTTCTAATGAAATGCTCACAGAGGGATTGTACAGGTACAAGGTACCATACAGTTGGTATGTAAAAAATAGAAGAAGTAAACCACTCTTCAAAAAAAGTGTTAGGAAGAAGGTGTATGACAAGTTCATGGAAATTGGGAATTAGAAAAATACAAGAAAATGGGGGAAAGCATTTAAAATATTGAAGGAAGAAGTTACAGTTTACTTATTTTCCCCCTAAATCTTGCTCTTGAAATCAGTTTGGAGAGATGAGTGAAAAAAGATATAATATAGTGTATCAAGCCCAGCTCAAACTTCCTAGGTGATTATCTTTCCATCTAATTTGAGCTATGTGAAATTACAAAGGACATACCATACCATGCAGCTACAGAAAGTACTGTGCCAAGACTGCAGAGCTCTTAAATTGGACAAGCTCTTGTGCCATGCTAAGAAGGCAGAAGTACATAAACACTGAAATGAAAAAGTAAGAGGGGAGAAAAGGAGCCAGCAAAGTCAAATACTCTACTGAACTGAGTCCCCAAAGCAAGAATTGTAAAAAATATGCAATTTCCATCTTAACATTTTCAAAGCTTCAGGTTTGAGTGGCCCTAAAGGAGCTCTAAAGGACTGAGAATACTACTAGACATTACATTCATATGCAGCTCTTTCCCTGTC
The DNA here is from genome assembly GCA_013400735.1 of Pomatostomus ruficeps. NCBI lineage: Eukaryota > Metazoa > Chordata > Aves > Passeriformes > Timaliidae > Pomatostomus > Pomatostomus ruficeps. The sequence continues at coordinate 29,648 of VYZT01007697.1, read as the reverse complement.
AGCTTTTTGTAAGAGCAATTAGAGGTCTTTGGAAGTCATAAGCTTTCTGTTTTCTCCCCAAAGAAAGCCCCAGCAGACAGAGCAAGGCAGAGATGATCAACTAAATGATCAGTGGCTTAGCTAGCCTCTGAATTAAACTTGCTCTTTTTTTCCTATCTCAGTATTAAATGTTTAATAGGCAACTACAGGAAGTTCATAATTTCGGAGCATAAAAATTACCTTTCATTATAATTCATGTTTATAATATACAGTGTTAGTAAGTACAGAGCAGAGAAATGAACTCTCTTTATTATTCATATATATAATAAACCTCAAATTGTAGTGTCTAGGTGCTTAGCTGCAAGGTACCTGAAGTTTTATATATTTTTAATTTATATTCCAGAAAAGTTTAAGTGTTTAATTGTAGAGGGCCACTTTGTTGGAAGGGTTCAACACAAAGCTCAAAAGTTGACACTGACCTGGAGCCCAAGGGAAGTGGGATGGATCTTAATTTATTATGAATTTATTTTGTTGCTAGTGTAGACACATAACAAAATTTTCAGGTCTCTTGTTTGATGGTAACTCTGATTCCAGTTCCCTCACTGTGGAAACACAAGCTAGTTGGAGATCCATGTTCCTCAGGATGCTGTGGCAGCCGCATGCAGATGATGTGGAGATGAGAAAAAAAATTAACAGAAATTCTGGGCAAATTCATTTTGAGACGTTCAACTGATCAGTTTTTGCCGACCCCTCCCCTAAAAAGGAAAATATTGTCAGTTTTTTTAAGTACTGAGAACAAGGATTATTATTTTCCCACCCCCCTAGGTTTGTATGGTTGGATTTGCAATCCTGGATTCTCAGTGCTTTTGCTTTTCTAGCTAAAGGGGAGACTCTGCTGCTGTAGAACTTCCAGGCTGGACCAAAATCTAATGGTTCCCACAGCTTTGGCTTAGGATGCCAGCCACGCCGCTGCTATTGCTCTGCAATGCCACTTGAGGAAATCACAAACGGAGCTTCTCGTAAGTAGTTGAGAGAGACATTTCACACCATTAAGTAACAACTTATTAGAACTGCTCATATATTTTAAAAATGTGAACAATAGTAAATTAGAGTAGTATTTTCCACTTACTGCTGGAACTGGAAAATTTGAATGCCTTCAAGACACAAACTTCTAGGTATGTTCATTTTAGTTAGACCCTTTTTGACCATCCTCTTGTACATCAGAAATCTTGTGCAATTGTTTCTTTAATTTTTATGCAATACAAGACTGAGAAACACTGGCTGCAGCACTACTAAACTAGACACCTTTCACTATGGTGAAAAGTTTGGAACACTGCAGCCATGAGTTTATTATCGCAACAGGGAAGCAGGTTTAATCCACACTGTCCTACAGAAATAGGGGTCCAGTAAGGCCCTGAATTTCTGTCTAAACCAACACAAATGGTGGATAACTGAGATAATCTCCAAAATCAGGAAAAGAGAAAGAAATATGGGAGATGACTGAAAATTGCATCTATTTATGTCTCAGTCTCCACAATTTAACAACCACAGAAACCCAGAAACTAAAGTGGAAAGTGTAGCATTAGTGGTACTCTGATTTCAACCCAGGCACAGCTATTTATTTTGAGAGAGAATATAGAAAGAGGAGGGAGGGTTTTGTGAGGGAGCCAAGGGAGTGCTCCATGTTTCATCATATCCTGTTTTCAACAGTTTCATTAGACTTACCCTACAATTAATTTTAGGAGTAGATCTTGCAGCACCCTAAGGATATCTGCTCTTTCCTGGCTTTGTGCTACAGAATCTCACACTGAACTGATGATAATTCCAACCCATGAACTATTTCCAAGTTCATCAATGGTCTGTAAAGCAAATTATTTGCTGCATTCCAAAGTTCTAGATGACACACTAGTCTTGACTTGGAATGCTGGGGCATTTGTAACACACCTTAGTAATCTGATCTACTTCCTGCTTGATCAGCTATGACCTATTGATATTATTCTGGAACTTAGAATGAGAAAAAATTAAATTTTTCAATAATTGTTTGCTTGATACACAGAAATCCAGTGGATAATACAAAACTGAAGTGCCAATGAAGAATGAAAATCAAAAGCATAGCATATGGACATGAGGGCCTAATGAAATTTTCAGTAACAAGGCTAAAACTATCTGTAGGGCATGTTCAGTGTATTGGAAAGGGTAGAGGCAAATTTATTAGTACAGAATCAGCTATTTCTTACACTATTTTTCCTAACAAAAGTGTTTATTAATTAAATAAAAGAATTTAATAATAAAAGGTTGAATTTAATGAGGGAGAAAATGTATCGTTATCTGAGCTGAAGTTTAAAGTAGCTTTTTTTCGTGGTATTAGATAAAACAAGGTTCCTAAAAATGAAGCTTGGGAACCAGTAACAGCAATGTCACTTATAGTACCAGAGGATAATGGTAATTATACTCTCCACTTGCAAGCATAGCAAAATTATACGTAGTGTTATGAAAATAGGAGGGTGTCTGCTTCAATCTATTTGCTAATCTAGATGAAGGACCCTTGTTTGCTCAGAAATGATGTGACAGGAGAGGTGTGGATACACTCATATAGGCACAGAAAACTATTTATTTATATGGCTTGGGAAACAAGACGTTAGGTGTGCCAGGCTTGAGCAACACCTATTATCATTTCTGCAGATAGCTTACTGCACTGAAATCAGTCCTGCGATAATTATTTCAAGACTTGATTAAGTGGCACTGCATCATAACTCCAGTTTCCACTTTATATCTAAACTATTTTTGCAGTTCCAAAAGAAGATTCATCCCAAAGCACTTGATAGGAGCAGGATGAGAGAAAATGTACTTTCAGAAAATGATAAGGAAGAACACGAATGGCTCAGGAAGAGGCAGGTGGCACCGCTCGGTTGCACTGCTCATGGTAGGCTTATTCTTTAGTGCTAACATGTGAGAAGTCTGATGCATCCCAATACCTGAATATGGTTAGGTTGGTAACTGAAAATAACAATTATTATTTCATCTCCATCTTTTTTTCAAGAAGAAAAAACTTGCTGGGTGGCTCAGCTAGCTAATTTATATAAACAAAGATTTCTCAACGACTTGGAACAAGAGCCATTTCTTGGATGTGAGCTACTTGCACATATTAGGCATGAGCACTGTGTAGCATAGGTAAATTTACTAATGCTGGTAGTCAATAATTTCCTTATATCCTCATCTTGTGAGCCACTTCTAGACTATCCAACAGAATATTATTTGGCAAGAAATCATATACTGAAACTAATTTGACATGTTTTCAAAACTGATGTAATAAAATGGATAGTCAGGCACTAAAATTTCCATCTGCACCTTCACCAAGCTTTCATAAGCCAAACATAACTCTAATATGCAGACTTACTTTAAAATTCACAGTAATTACTATTGGATTACTTCTAGAACTTTTGGTGCTTGAAGCTATGTATAAGGCTAGAAACTCTGACTTAACATTTTTAAAAGATGACCACCTATGTGATCATTTCTGCAAAATGCCAATCTTATCATACATATGCAGCAATTGAAATCACAGAGAAAAGAATAACTGAAGAAAATGTTTTTATTATGGCCTCCTTTCTCAGAGAACCATTCAATTCTCACTGCAGTAACAATGACGTTTTAGAAAAAACCAGAAACAAAATAACGATTACAACAGACTAGTCCTTGAAAGACAGCATCCAGAAAAGGTCTGTTCCTACATTACACATTTTAGAAAAAATACTATCATTGTTACCTGGTTACTTCTGATAAACTAGTTATACTAGGTTCATTGTTGGTTTAAAAAAAATCAACCAGTAGAATCTTTAACTTTATAAGTCAAGGAGATTGGTAAAGGTGTACCTACTCTACTCCTAAAAGCATCAGTAGCTTAGCTTAAGGTTAATTAAATAAGAATTTAGTAAAGAGCTATTGATAATTGCAGTAGAAAACATGAATGCAATCACATAAAAGGACACTCCTTTTCCCTCCAACCTGAGAAGACCCTAAAATCGAAAAATTTACCTAAAATTGAAAATGTCTGCCTTATGGCCTAGTCTCCCTGCCATGGACTGGATATAGAAAATGTATTTTGTAAATTTGACTGTTGATTAAAAGTCTGAATATCAAAGATTAAGCAAAAACATTTTGAAAACTTTGTCCAACAAACCAAACAAATGCGTCACTGTCAACTAATACCTCTGACAAATATTCAAGGAGGAGATTTTAATGATCCAAGATGGAATCTGAGAATGTGAACTTTAATCCAGAGTAGATGACTGATTAGGGCAACTCCACCTCAGGCAGCCCTCCTGATTCCAAACAAGGTCTGTCTGCACCTGTGTTTATGCTATAGTTCAGACCAGGAGTACATTTTCACATCACTCCTGAAGCACTTGTATTCATTACTTTTGCAAATTATTATACCTCTTTTTTTTAAGGTACTTTGCAGATCTCATTCCAGTGCATCTAGCCTTGGCAATAAGTATACTGTGCTCAGTTCTGACTGATCCACCAGGTCCTTATTGATGCCAAGTCAGCAACTCTCACTAGCTGTTCATTCTCTTTTATTAAGAGATAGTTGTTATATGGGATCAAGAAGGACTCTTCTGTTTCTAAGTTAAATAAATTCCTGGTGGCAATCTATTTTTACATTTTGTGTAAGTGTAAATGACTTTCAAAATATTTTAGAGTCTGGAAGCTGCTTCATTCACTCATCTAAAATACCCTGGCTTTGGTGACCTAAACACAAGATTTAGTGAAAGACACTTCCTGAAAGATTTCTCTTGTGTTTCTTTGCAGAAGGCTGCTGATGAGCTAGAGTGGGTAACATGGAGATGCTGCATGTATCTATTGGGTTAAATTCCTACTAGACTGACTAATCTAAAGTGACTTTATTTCACTTGATAATGAATTATCATTTCCATCACTTAGACTCTTTAAATTTGTAAAAATAAGAAGACACTTCTTAAATAAATAAGAAAATGTTTGCAAGATTTAGTAAGCTTACCACAACAAGGGTTAGGACTGCTTACGGCATCATGATCAACACAAGAACACCTTCTTGGGGCTTCCAGAGAAAGCCTTAATACAAATATATTAATTTTCTGATAGACACTTGGAAGGCCCAAGAGAAGCCCACGAAGAAACAGTTTAACTCTGGCCTTTCTCAGTAGAAGGAGCTGATGTTTACTGCTCAGTATTTACAGGTCTCCTCCAAATGTGCCCGAACTGGGACATGTGTCTTGGCACTGAGGACTTGTCAGTCAATCAGAGTCTAGATGGCTTCAAAGGTATTCCCTGTTTCCCAAGCCCTTCCTTTCACTCCGCATAGCAGTGAGAAGTCACTGCAGGATGTGTTCTCATGTCACCTGGGTTGCACAGAGTTTTCCCTTTCAAATGCAGAAGCAGGTAATTCCCATTCCTTCAGCAGATAACACTGTAAGGAATAGTCAGGTAACAAATTTTGTTCAGTATTTATAACCGTTTTTTCATGGTGAATTTGAAATCTACTACAAGGAAAAAACAACTCATTTTCTATAAACAGTTTGTAGCAGCTGGAACAATGTCTCCCTTTTGTTTCAAAATAGTAAGCATTCCTGGAATCATATCTGAAATACTTAATTAGAAGTGCAGTGTATTTAGTGTACATTTGTTGTCAGGCACTTCTCTACTCAGCAGTCTGCAATTGTTTGACTGGGATAGAGTTTAATAATGTCTCTCAACACAATCCCCACAATGCCCACAAATTCATTATCAAAATGAAAGCACCTGGCTTCTGTTTGGGATTCCCATTGCATAGTAATAGGTAGTATTAATAGAAGTACAGTAAAGGATAGAATTTTTAACAAAGACTCAGAACAACTAATGTAATGCAAGCTTTAGTAGTACAAGCAGCTCTAGAGCCTAATTTGCAAAGTCTGCTCACTACAGTGGATCTAGAGGCTGAAGACAAAATATGTCTACAGAGGCCTTTTGACCTATCTAGTTTTTTATTCATTCGTAATCCATTTCCTACAACATCAATGACTCTTCTATCAGACAGAACATGGTCTTCCAGTGTGAGCTGTGGCTTGTACCAGCTTCCTAGCTGGCAAAGTAAATTTGTAAACCTTCATACCCTTCTGACAAAACTTTCAATCCTGAGGCTTGATTTACCAGGCCAAAATTCTTCATCCTATAGACCAAGCCAGAGGTGACATAATTTTAACTAGACTACAAAATCCATTTTTTCCCCCTCAGGTACTCGAGAATCAGGTTCTTTAGTCTCCCTTTTCCAAGATAAGGCAAAATGAATCACATGTTAACAATGACAGGAGACTTCCTAGATGAAGTAATAACATGAGAATACACATAACTCCTAGTATTTTGAAGAGGAGAATCTGTTTTGGAGGACCAGGGGAATGGAATTTACAAAGTCCTATCATTGTTTCAGTATCACATAACCATGATACAAGGTGCACACAAAGACCTGAACATAGAAGAAGATGCAGAAATTAACTGAAGAGAATATAACAACAAAGAGCTGCAAACAAGTGAGGAACAGGCATCTAAAAACGCCCGTTTACAGGGAAGCATGAGCCATTGGGTACCTTTCTGTGCAATGGAAAAAGGGATTCCCTGGTGTGTACGCAAGGCAAGCAGTTTACAAGGCCAGTGAAGTGCACATGCTCTATACAGATAAATACTGCTGCCCTCAAGACAACACATTGTGCAGAAATAAATAAATAAGCTTCACACTAGTACTATTCCCTTCCATATACTAGTCATGAAAATGCTTTGAACTCAGGCTTTACTAAATTACAGATACCTAGCTCGTAAACTAAGGAAAAGATCATGTGTTTTTGAAGTGGTCACTCTTGTCCTTGCATTTGATTGTCCCCTTCTCTCCTGTATTACTCATGATGTTAAGCCTACATGTAAGATTATCACCTTTTGGAGGCAAAGACCAAGTGTTAAATCTTTGAAGCACAATGATTCCTAATTAGGTATAATCAATAATAATTATAGTTGTGTAATGGAAAATAGGAAGGTGAGGAAAAGGAAATGGCTGAGATCATCATGATAATTACTTTCTATTAGGACTGGCAGGGAAAACTAGTGTGAGAAGCTGGCCATCTGAGAAAACAGATACCTATTTATTCGGGTTTTTCTTGAAATTGAAATAGCTAAGTTAAAGTATACCAAGTATACACCAAGCATTATTTATAACTTTAACAAACTCTGGAAGCCAAGTGCACGAGGTACTTTTATCTCTGACGGGTTTGCTGTCATAAGCTCTTTGGAACGCCGCAATTACCACCTACCTGGCAAATTGGAAGTGTTACATTCCTCTGCTAGTAATGCACTCCTCCATTTAGCCAGAGGTCAGGGAGGAGAAGGAGGTGACTCTTACGGAGGCAACAGTCACAGCCACAGAGTATTCTACCAGAAGAGCAAAGATGCACTAGGTGTTAACCTCACAATATAAAAGCCCCTCCACGTGGAATGTGAAAGCCCTGTTATACCCATGAGATACAAAATAGTTTGGACAAAACCGGAAATTGAACTCCATGACACTTCTGATCAAATGTTTTATGTTCGTCGTTTATGACCTGAATGCAGGTCTAGGCCACTCCTGGTTTTCAGTGGGATTTTTTTTGTTAGGATGGTTCCACAGAGAAGCTGCTGACTATCAGGGCTGTTGTGGGTACAGAGCCCCTCACTGCTGTGCTGGAGCTGTAGTGACCCGGCATACAGAGAGCCAGGGTAATCACTTACTGTGTAGCATGTCTGGCAAATTAACTTGTAAGTCCTCTAATTTTTGCTCTGCTCTAAGATTCTACTGCCCTGCCTTCTTAGGGCCATCGATCACTACAATCAGGGGACTTCTGCTTATGAGGACTGACAAATTAATTTTCTTGGGTTCCTCCAATCTGATGTTACATCTACGAAATGAATTCCTTGCAGAATGCATTATTTTTTTGCCAGACATTTGAATGCAATTATGATAATCTTCCTCATGGAGAAGTATTGATTTACTACAATCCATTATTTTAAAGACTTTCAAGCTTAGTATGATGTTATCCACAGTATGACATCTTATCACCTTTTCACAAAAGAATAGCATCCCTATAGCAACAGTAATTACAGGGATATAGCAATATAAATATCCTTACGGCATCTTTTAATTAGGTTTAGTAAGTGAAAATAGTTGGGAGAGTCAACTCAAGGTCAGTTGTCAAAGGACCACTTTGCAGTGATTCACCACTCTGTAGAGATTCACAAAGCACTGAGTAAGGATTTCCACAGCCACTCAAGAAAATGTTATCCCAGGTGCTAGAGCCACAGTGACAGTGCTGAGTGCACTGCTGAAGCACAAATGTGCCTTTGCAGCTCTGCTGTAAAGGGGTTAAACATCCACATCCACAAAGATACTTGAAACAGTTCCCAACATTCTTTCAAATGAAGTAATACAACTGAGAATAAAGAGAGGACTGCAAAACAGCATAGGAAAAGGGCAAAAAGGAAAATACATCTCAAGTCAAAAGAAGTACCTGAGGAAGAACATACATCCCATAGATAGTTAGTCCACAGCATTTAGCTGTGGAGCTAGATACTTTCAGCTTCAAATATAGACTTCACAGAAACAAAAGTTTCATCTCTAAGTAATTTCTTTTTATATTTCCAACACTTTCTCCATCAAAGTGGAAGTAAAACAAAGGTAGGAGTGGTGGCTTTCAATAATAGTAATGGAAATTGGTGTTTATAGTGTAGGAGATAAACCTGTGGTCTACACATCCAAAGATCTAAATTATGGAATAATCTTTTAAAAAATCAGCCTACATGAAAGATATAGACGTAACTTTCATACATTAGTTCCTCATACGCCATGTAATTTTCTGCAGAATGTGGCATGGTGAATAATATTTCCAAAGGCATTCAATGAATATTTGAGCTGTTTCATGGTATAAAACCATATGATGATCCAAAGAAAGAACTGTCCTGGAAACTTTTGTGAACATTTCGGAACGCAGTTTGTAGACCATGCTTGATACAGAGCCCAGGAAGGTGTTTGCAGTTAGGTCAGACATGAGCATAGGCTGTGAATTTTCCTGAAGGTTAAACGTATGATGTGACAGATGTGAGAACAAAGGAACTGTAAACTGTAGCAGATTAGTATTTATTTTTTTCTAACCTAAATATTTAACTATAGGTAGTGCAATCTAAAGGCACACACACAAGCAGACCTGCAGGCCTGCTGCAAAGCATGGTGAGATCTGGCATGGTGTAAACTGCTGTATAATCCCTGGCACACGTACAATGGGATTACAGATCAAGCACATACAGGTGAATCTTGATGATAGGGCAGACAGAAACTGCTCCTGAGGAGGGTAGTGCTCAGACAAAGCACCCGTGTTACTGGTGCACTGTGGGAGTGACCTATGCAGGCAGAATTAAGACTAGATGGGAAACTAACTCCATTCTCCCTATGTTTAAATGTCTGTGTTCTGCTGAACTTGCCACTCTCTAAAAATATTTCCTGTTACCAGTCAATCCTCATCCATATGTTAACACCAGGAGACCTTTTTTTTCTTTTAATAGTACCCCCAGCAATGGAAACAGCATTTAGAGATCACATCCAACAGTGGCAGCAAAATCAATGGTTCTTAGCTTAGAAGACAGATACCTGTTCAGCTAAGTAGGATTTTGGTGAGCAGCATTCTTGTTTTCAGCAGAAAATAGTTACTGATTAACTGTGAAGGGCAGTGAAAATGACCAAGCAGTAAACAAAGATCAAAACTTTCCAGAAAGAAGTGTGTCCACAACCTGCCATCCACTTTCCACACGTCCTGAAGCTACCAGAAGTTCTCAGAGTACAACAGCCTGAAGGACTGAAGATAAGGGCACAGAAGGAAGGAAGATAAGGGCACAGAGACACCTGCATACTGTGCCAATGTCCCTTTAGTTAATTCAGAGCAATCCTTAAATTTTTAGCACTGGAAACACACAAGTGTGAGTGGTGTGTACTAAACACTGTCACAACTATTTAGCATTTCAAAGCATCCTCATGTCAGTTTCCTGACAAACAATTTAAGGTAACACAATATTTAACAAAGCATTAATAGTAAAAAATGCTACAGATGTAGTATCCTTGACTTCTGCTGCTTCCCTCCATGTTTGAAAATATATATACATCAAACACATACATGTTGAAAGAGTATATTTATTAGCAGTACATTGAGTATATAATTACAGCAAATTAAATAGAGTACACTGAGAATTAAATTTATGAGGCAAAAGATACTATTACAGTAATTATGATTCTGAGTTACTTTTGTATATGACATCAAAAGACTTTAAAATGTTTCATTCAAGCACATAAAACCTTTGAGTCTGATGTAGTACTTACGTTTCCAGGGATTTTGATGATTTCTGGGTGAAATTCACAGTAGCATTTTAGCGAAGTTGAAGAAAGGTGTAAGATGGAGAAATTGAGTCCTTTTTAAGACACCATAGTGAACTGGCTGAAGAGCTGGAAATAGGGGATACGCGGAAAAGACTCAATAACCAGTTTAGTTTCTAGAGTAGGTATGTTTATTCGACGTCGGATGCATGGGGGATCGCTCCTCCAAAGGCATGCACATCCCAGCACCCTACTGCTCGACATATATCCCGTTACAGATTACATATGCGTTAGATTTCACAATGCGCCTATACATATTCAAACCTCTCCCTGCTTTGTATTCTAATGAACTTCTATATGATTACGCTTGCGCAGTGTCGCTGTCCGCTTGACCACCCGGTGGTCAGCAGGCGACAAGAACACAAGTGCCCAGGCAGCGGAACTGCTTGTGCCTCTGCAAGCCGGTGGTAGCTCTGACAAGGGCTGTTCTGCTCAGGGACCCCAGCTGGGGCTGGATAGCAACTGTAGTGAGTGGTGGAGACAAAGGAGGAGAAAAGGGCTCAATTGTAGCAGCAGTCTCATACTTTATTCCCTGCCCCAGGGGACAGGAGAATAAGAGGGAGGGCTACAAAAGAGNAGAGGGAGGGCTACAAAAGAGCAAAGAATGGCAGTTGCGCAGGGGCTTTAAGGAGAACAAAAAGGGGCGGTCTAAGGGGAGGACCAACAAATCATCCAACGGGGAAATATTGCATAAAAGCAAATGTCCAATGAGAGACAACAAGGGGAGGAGCATATTTAAATGGACCAATGGGGATACAGAGAAAACAGAACCTTCCAGAACTACACGAATATTATAATAACCTTATACATATTGAAATCATTCTGAGGGGAAAGAGGTGGAAATGCAACTTCGATTGACAACTTAAATGGCTCGAAATGTGGGGAATTCCCCAGCCTCGCCTTTACCCTTCCCCTCAGGATCACTATTCTGAGGGGGGGAATCAATCCATTTAATATCTTCATTAATCCACATGGAGAAGGCGGGCTGGGTCGGCTGTCCAGGCGGGGCAGACAGTGCTGCCTCCGCAGGCGGGGCCACTGCCACAGTGCAGTACCACCTGGTGGTCACGGGCTGGGGTCTATGGGGTGAAGTAGGAGTCTTCCTCAGATGAAGTAAGAAGTCTTCCTCAGGTTAAACTTTTGACCTTGTCTTCTTGCGCATACTCCTTGAGTTCCTGGCCTAAATCCAAACACCTGGGTTTGTTTGTGCTGGGTTTAGGGTCTGAGAGCCGGACCTCTGGTCACGGTTGCTTCTCCTTATCAATGGCTTTGCATCCTCCCTTATATCTCCTTTTCCTGTTTGGTCAATGCAATAAATGTTAAGTAAGTGATATACATTGTGTAGCAAGCGGCCTGTTAGTAAATCATTCCTAAACAAGCATGATACATTGTTTAGCAAGCACCCTGTTAGTTCTTCGACTCATAGGGCTGACAAAATAATGCACGATTTTGACTTCAACCAAGTGGAAAATGTTTTTTCAGCCTCTACAGAAGTTCTCCTCTCCATGAAATTTCAATATTTAAAAAGTTTCTAGTTTTCAAAAGTTAACCTGAAGTTAAAATTCAAACATTGGGGTTCTGACCTTCAAGAGATTCTTTTTGAAAGAGCAATACTGCATCTCTCCCTCTAAACAAATATTTAAGTGCTTCATAATTTGAATGGCAGTAGACATAGAAACAGCCACTCCCCACAATTTAATGGAGCCTTTTATGTTAAATGAAATCAGGAAGAAGGATGGGAAGTAAGATGACATTTAACAGCAACATTCAGTTTAGAACAATTAATTCATAGCTAATAAAAAGTATCTGCTGAAATTTGGAAGAAATGCTTAATTACCTAACTGAAGGCTTCTTATCTCAGCTACTAAACTAATGAACATTCACTTCTTAAATATTGTAACTTTCAGACTTCTCTGCTCAATCTTCCAGCACAGACAAAATAAGACTTTCTAATAACACAAACACAAATTTCTAAACCCTAATGCTTTTAAGGAATTTTTGTAAGCTCGGCTTTAAAAATGGGATGGAAATAACCAGAAGAACACCTGTCTACTACTACAAACACACACACACACACATACACCCATACCCACACACACCTTATTCTCAACTAGGTTTTATTTGCTTCTAATATTCTTGAAGAGAATATTTTCGCCAATTTGATAAATCCAAAGTACAAAATTCTATCAGCTTTTTGGGACTACAGCAGAATTTAGAGTATGTTCTGTTAGACCCCAGCAAAGGTACTGACAAAGAAGGCAAAAAAACCCTGCGCATGACTGCTTTAAGGAAATTATTGTGTCAATGAACCCCATCACAGTCTAGACTCCCTACCCTGAAACAATCAATAGCATATTGCATTACTACATCTGATTTATACTTTTAGCTGCTGTTTGCAAAGGTGTATAAACTGTATAAAGATAAAATTATATAAAAATAAACCTGCAACTATTCAAGGCATGGAAATCAAATTACTCTATATTTACTCTGATCCAGGTGATAACAGCATCTAGTTCTTGAACGTAACTAAATGGTGCCTGGAGGCCTTGGAAAAGCTCTGCAGTAACCTAACTGTTCCAAACATGAATATGGCCCTCCAAAGGCCTGCAGGGGGACCTGGAGCAGTTCTAGCCAGACAGCCATTACAAGAAAACAAAACCACCTCTTGAACAGCTGTCTCAGTAGGTCTGATTATAGGCTTTACAAATTACAAAATTACCTTGAAAATGTGGGTGTTCCCATCCAGCTTCAGCAAGTGGAATGACTGCTAAAGAATGCAGCCCATTAAAAACACACAAATTTGGCAGCTAGAGCTTGAAGCTGTAGGACAGATGCACCTGGACTTTTTCAGCTACAGACTCTGCACTTTTGTTATTGTATTTTATTTTATATAAAACTCTTCTAAGCCACATAAAATGATCTAGTATTTCATGTCACTCTTTTTATTCTTTTTTTCTTACCATGTCTCAATGCCTGACTCCATCTAGATTCCTTTCTACTGCTGGGATTCTTATCCAGACTTCTCTATTACTGGACTTCATTCCTACATTACAGCCTTACCATTACCTTTGTCTAACAATCTCACAACATAAATCTCAGGCCTCCAAATCTTTCATACTCCATGAGAACAAAGGTGTTCAAAGCAAACTCTGCCAACTAAATCTAAACACTACACAGTTTTCCTGGGTCAAAAAAATATTAATTCTCAATTAGAGTTTCACAATTTTTAGCCTCATTGTTTTCAGTTGATTGTCCTAGAAAACTGTTGTGTGCAAGCTGAATGCCACAAAAAAAATTCATGTAACAACCTACTTAAGTTAAAATACCCAGAGTTATAGTGAAAGATTGCCTGGGCAGAATTATTTTCAGTTTTCACATTAAATTTTTTTGTGCATAAACAAAGTATCTAAGGAAATTTTCTTTTATTTAAAGAAAAAAAAAAGTGAGCAATTACAGAATCATTAGATGAACTATGATGCAATTAATAAATAAATGTCTAACATACACCTGGTTTCATATCCTAGCATTTCTCATTCTTTAGGAGATAAATAGATTCTTGAACTTAGCAATAAAACTTAGAATAGAATTTTTAATACTGAAATACTCATTAGTTCTAGTTATCCCTTTAAAAAATCAAGCTGTCACTAAACCATCAAAGATGTATTCCTTTCCCACTTCCCCTACATGAGCATATATTACTGAAACATTTTCTAAACATTTAAACGCCTATTGGGATGCTGGCGCGTGGGATGGAGACATGCCCCGTTAAGAGCCCGCAGAGCGAGGGTGGCTGTGCAGAAATGCAGAGCCCTGGAGGGAGCGGGGAAGCTGAACCGCCCGGCCCAGCCTCAGCGGGAGGCAGCAGGGCCACAGGGGCCAACTGGCGTCACCCTCTGCTGCCAAGCTGGAAATGTTCATTTTTATCTATCGTAAAGAGCTGCACTGTTCTTACCCCGTCTGTCATCCCCAGCTTTCTACGGAGGTGTTCAGCTCCAGCCAGCCCACCGTGCTAGCCCCTGGATTACCACACATTCAAGTAAATCCCTTTTAACACGTCATCCCTGATACTTTAATCGATCATTCACACCCACAAAATTTATACACTAACTTCCTCCAAAATCCTATCCCAAACTCTCCTTTGGTATAATACTACAACACATTTTGAAAACACAACCTACTATTGCCCTCCAACGACTGCTCTTGCTAAAACATTACCTCATTATTTGGCTACTCTTCAGGGTGTTACACAGGCAGCTGTGAGCCTTACTCCTGCATTTGGAACCCATTTCTCATTGCATACTATTAAAACAGGTACCCCTCTCCAGGTCTAGGCTGTATCTAGGACCCTTATAGACAATGGCCATAAGAACAATTACAAAGAAATTTAAAAAACAGCCCTTGAATGTGTCCCACAAAAGAAGAGATCGTTCATTTTGTAGAAACCTTTCCCTTAAGATGTCACTTGCAAGAAATAAATATTTCTTTTGGCTTTCCCATTTTCTTATATGTGGTTGTGACTCAAAAAATAACTTTAAAAAAAGACTTCCACTATTATAATTTAATCCCACTCCAGAGCACCATGCTTTAAAATAATTGTATTTATAAGTCTGTAAGTCATGTGACTGCAAATATTTTCTTCCTTTGGAACAGATTAGAAGACATCACCTTACATTTTTCATCACCACACAAAATTAAGCTCCAGTTTATATGCCAGTCTAAACTCAGAAATACAGAATTCCACAAGAAACTTACCTCCATTAGTACCTGGAGTCCACTTAAGACCCTTTCCGTGCTGCAGCACAATTCTCTTCTTTCACAGCCAGCTTTCATTCTCAGTGAAAAAAGGCACTATACGTAGTCTAGTCTCTCTGTATGAAGTTGTACTGAGATATTGCTATGGCACACAAAGGGAAGGGAAGTGTTCATGGGTCTCACAAATTGCATAATCTTATGTGAATTGAGATGAACAAGTTTATTATTTGTCAAATATAGTCAGTGGTACTGAACTCCATTTGTGTAGTATGCTGAGGTTATTACACAAGGTGAACGGCCCCCTGCGGCTGAAAGGTTGTAGATAGAACAGACCCATCACAAAGATTAGGATTTCTGAAATAAACAGATTCAAGGAGGTATTACACAATGAGACAAACATGTCACAGGCCAACAGGACTGGACAAGTGCTTACAGAGACACACGAGCCTGAAACAGCACACATGGCTCAGACTGCCACCTGACTAGCCAGAGAGTCTTCTTTCTGTATTATTGTCAGGTTCACTTTTGTACCATCACAAGTAAATTCTGCGTCAGAATCTGATCCTGTGAAAAACAGCGATGGCTAAAACAAGTAACAGTCAAGTTCTGCCTTGTTTAGCTGCTCGTGCTCTGAAATCAACATTCGCCATTAAAAAATGGCCATTAGGCCACTTGGTCACCTGCACTTGGATGCAAAATTCAGAACTAGGAAGTCTCTGTTTTAATTTAGTCATCAACTTTTAAGAAATCCAAATGCACAGGCAAATCTCCCAGAATGTGGATAGGGTTAAGCTCTCCCTTTCACCACTACATTAAAACAACAGGTATACAAGCTCCCAAGTTTGCACAAGACCCCATATGCTCATAGGCAAGTACATTTTCCTCCTTAACTGCTTCCAGGCACATTTTAAAAGGAAAGCAGGCAGTCAGTCGGGGCGGGGTTCACCTGTTTCGCCGGGGGGTGTGTGGCCCCCTCCCGAGGCGCCGGCGGGCGCAGAGGCCGCACCCCGCCCGGGCCCTGGCGGCGCTGTCCCGCAGCGCTGAGGCGGCCGCGCCGAGGCCGTGCGGCCCCGCCGACCCTCGCCACAGCCGCCCGGGAGGGAGAAGCCCTCTCTCTCTCCGGGGGCGAGACCAGCGGGCTCTCGAGGGTTCCTACCTCACCTCACCCAGCAAGGCGGGCTGAGCCCCTGTGTCCTGGCTGCAGGCGCTTCCCCAGTTGCCATCTGCAATCTCCAGCGGCGCTTGCCAAGAGAAACCTGCCAGTCACCACCACCACCTCATCCATGTGACTGAGCTGCTTGAGGTGCCGTGAGGCTGAGGTGGCCGCTCTGACCGTACCACCTCCCCCCAACAACTCAGTGACTCGTCATTTCTACATTTTCTTAATCATTTTTCAATAGAATATTTATTAAAAGTAGTATAAAATAGAATAATAAACTTCTTACAGAAAATGCTTGAATGGAGGTTTAGGAAAAAATCCTTTATAAAGCATGGAATGAAATGGGGACATTACAAAACATATTCAGTATACCAGGCACCTGTGCTGGGAGACTGATTTTACAAAGCAGAACTGAAAAGTGAAAATGCTTTCTCCATAGGAATAGGAATTTTGCTCCAAAAGTTAATCACTGTATCACTCGGGCATCTGTAAATCAGTTAATCAGGGCTGTTGTCTTGGTGAATTGCAATGCTATGACTTCAATTATATACACATTTATAGCAGAAGGGACAGGCAGAGCTCTACTAACCCAAACCCACTCAAGCTAGGATAACTGACCAACATAAGAAGCTCTGTGTAGGGCTCAAGTTTACACCTTTTTTTTTTAGTAAGGTATCATTTTTTTAATAAGTGTTGTTAGCACATTTTAATATTTAACCTGAGGAGTTAACGATCTCTCCCATATATGCAAAATTGCTACACATGAACAAGCAACACCAGCTGGAAAAATTGACTTTTTTGAAAAAACAATCACAAGAAAAGCTTAACTCTGAATGAAAGAATTTTATTTTGTGCATTTCAGAAATGAATAATGACATTTTCTAAAATCAGTTGTTGCTGTGATAGACAGACACGTAAAGCTCATGTTTCCATTTTACATTACAACATGCAGTGTGAGAATGATACATTAGTTTACTTGAATTCTCAAGTTAATCATCTTTGAATAAATCAAGAGCTATTAACTGTGTGAACATCGGTAACAATTAAAATTATCTCAACTGGGAGGAAAAAATAATTCTTAATACAATATAGATCAAGATGCACCAACTGGAACACAATGGATGCATAGTTCTTACTGAGTTATTTAGTTTATTTCTATTTTACCAAACGTAAGTTTGCATTACTAGAAGTTTTTGAGTGCAAAATATAAATGATAATGATACAGCTCAGGATCAGTCAATGTGAGTCAGCTATTTTTAGGGGATAATGATGTGATCTATATGGATATCAGCTCATGTTATGTTAGATTTAAAATTGTTTCCTTCCCTCTTCATTTTTAAGCTGTCTGGCTTGACAAAGTGTTGAGTAGCTTTTTGAGGAAAAAAAAAAAAGGAAAACCCCAAAAGCAATAAACCACCACCCCCCAAAAAAGTTAATAACCTTAAATCTTACTTTTGTTGCTACTTAACAGCAAAGTCAACCAATACATATTTTTTCCCTATTTAAAATATTTGTCACTAAAACTATGCTCAACTAATTGGTGCAGAAGCAACATTATAAATGGGCATGTTTAGAAGTTTTGTAATATATGTATTTTTGTGTACACAGTGGTGATTTATCTTTAAAATTTTACTATTAAATTAGAAAAAACCCTAGCAGTGACAAATATGCAGTCTCTATCAGCAGTGCAGTTTGCAAAACTGGAAAGCAATCTGTACATTGCATAGGAAGGTTCTGATGAAAAATTTCTCATGTTTTTTTTTCCAACACTTAAAGAGTGTTATTGCCAATGTAAATAATTTGGACACCTGGTGGAAATCTTCAACAGTCATAGCTCTAAAGCTACACTTCCAATTTTAAAATGTTTTCATGAAGTAATAACAATTTTTTTCTGCCATTTTATTCCTGCTTTCTAAGCCACAGGAGCCATAAAACATACCTTGGAACAACAAATAAATATCCAGGAAAACAGTAAAGCTAGTGATACAGTAGGACATAAACCTCAATATAATTATCAAGAGTTTTGGAAAGTTTAGTACAGTATGAAAAATACTTTCTATGCCTCTTGCACATTAAAAAAATAATCTGTAGCTGACATTTCAGTAACATTTTTGATCAAATGACATTTCTTATGCATTGTGTTGAGAAAATAAAAATTTCCCAACCCATGTACTGCAGCAGCTCAAAAGTTCAGGTATAATATAGACATTACCTATTTCTAACTTTTAAGGACTGAACACTTCAGCAAGGGAGTTAAAATGCTTATTAACCTTTCAAATAAATAGTGTACGAGTATAGCCATTTCTTACAATTCATCTCTCTTGAGCCTGTTAACTTGCCCTTTATAGGATTTACCTGAAATACATCTCCCTGAACAAGACAGCACGTGCGCAACTGTACTTTAGACAGGATACAGAAACTTTAAAATACAGACACAATAAAATCTTGATCTATGTGTTTTAGTGCATTAGAATTACATCCTGTACTTATTTTTTCAGCATATGTTGCCTACCATTAAGAAATAGTGCTTTTGCTTTTCTGCCTTGTGAAGTGGGAAGTGTTGCCAACCTCTCTGCCTGTTTATTGCACTGAGATGGGAAAATTGTATGAAGAATTGAGAATTACCAACTGCACTCCTCTCAGTTTGTGAACCCTGAACGAACTTAATAAGGACATGCAGGCATCCAAATATGAAAAAAAACACGTTTTGCATCATGTTCACTGGATTTGTTCCCAAAGGACACCACACAGAGGTAGCATACTTATTGTTACTGGTGCAATTTCACAAGGCCCAGAAGCCTCATTCTCCTCTCTGATAGTAAGCTAGTACATCTTTCCACTGTGTTAAGTGTTTCCACCTGATTAATAGAGCTGAGATTTTTCCCAAGAATGAAGGGCTGAGGTGACCCTCTTTCTTCAATAAATTAATTTAATAAGCAGTCAAGCATGTTGGCCTTCCCTAACATATAGGCTGTGCATTTTATGTTCATTTCTTACGAATTACCCATGGTGATAACCAGATATAGATGAAAAAACAGGTTTGCTATATGGCTCATGGTATATAAATTTATAGTAAATAAATTTAGAGACAGACTTACATAGGATGTTACCTCATTATTGCTTAACTCTCAAAGTACAGTTTTCAAAATTTTATATCTAACTTCAAAAGTTGATTTATTACAATATTCATACACTTTATTTCTGTGGTTGCTAAGTGGAGTGTTCAATTGAACACATACAAGAACATCTCCAGTATACAGTTCAATGGAGAGATAACGTATTATGCCTTCATTAATGCATGGTGCTAGAGCACAAAGCATACCCAACTCAGAAAGCTAGAGGTTAGTCGACTCCCCCTTAAGCATTCATTTGCAAAAACATTCATTTACTCTTTAAGAGACAAAGAAAAAAAAACATAAGAGCTGTGCAACTTATTTTTAGCTCAGGAAGGACTTTGTTACATTAAGATTTTGGTTTGAAAAGGATAAAAAACCAAAGCTACTTAAAATTAAGTTTGTGCATCTTCTTAAAATTGCTCCTTTCTAAAAGTTTTTGCATCAAGTGTGCACTGCAGTTTTATTTTATTGTCATGGCCTGATTTTCAAAACACCTAAGCCCCACACAGTTACAGGGCACAGGAGCTGCTGGCATTCAGCATCTTTGAAAGTCAGGACACAGCTTAAGTGATTGTGCAGAACAGTTAATTTCCCTTGCAGAGTAAGCCAAGTGTTCATTTATGCCCAACAGTAAGATCACAGAAGTTTCATCAAATCAATCAAAATAAACTTTTACAAGTCATAAAGGATTTCAAGGATAACACCAATCGACCAGGCCTGAGTTTCACAGCTAAAAGGACAATATTGCCCATTCTCATTGGTTAGTTCTGGAAGCCCTTTCCAGGATGATCTGATAAAAGAAAACACAAGTGAGTATTGTTGTTAGATTATACACCGAAATCAAAAGAACATTTAATTTTAAAGCCTTTTGGATGATTAACTCAGTAGGAAACTGAAAAGCTTCACTAGCGTCTGCTGTCCTACAAGCACAGTATATCCTTTAATAATTGAGATCTAATTAATAGTTTTTCACCTGCAGTTGGGAATTGTAGTGGAAATGTCTCTTCTTCAATGCAGACTCTCTGCTACTAATAACTACTAAACTTACACAACTGGTGCGCTACTCCTGTTTCTCATTCTGGTAGTTTTGCATTTGGAAGATGAGATAACAAAGATATTCAAACTACGCTGAAATTGATTATGGTGCTAAAAAGTGACAAGGACTGGAAGACAGCATGACTACATAAACCTTATTTTCCTCCTTAGGAACAAAAACTCCCCACAAACTAGCACACTTAGAAAAATATAAGTAGAGCCTATTGCTACATTAATTATTCTGTACAGAAAAATACATCAAAACAGAGTAAAAATACACTACCTTAATAAGACACAAAAAGCAAAGAGTGTTACCAAACTGCAAGTTATTTCTGATATTACCAAACAAGAGACTTGGTCAAGACACTATATACGACAAAATGTTGCTTAACAAATCCTGTTTTCTTTCTCATGTCAGACAAACTCTTCTGTCATGAGTCCTGAATTACTCTTTTGGGTACAAATAAATGCATGTTTCGTGTGCTGCAGAGGTATCAAGGGCAAGGTGTTTTGCTTATTTTAGCTTGTCTCAAATCCTTAATAATTAAAAGTAAAATAGACAGCAAAAGAGGACAAACAGTATGTGGGTTTGGTGGTTTGGTTTGAGGGAAAATTCAAAACGCAAGTTCCTCTGTCTCCTTAGAAAACCAAGGTTATTAGTATGACAGCTTCAGAATCTTAATTTCCTCACTTAGAACACAATAAATCCTAACAATATTTTGCATTATTTTATCTGCTGCAATTTTAGTCTGTCACTACTAGCCCTGTAACTATTATGTTTTAAAGTTTGTTTTTAAATACTTTGATTTTTTAAAAAAACAACTCACTGACATTTTTATCCTGAAATTGTTTTCTTGTATGAGACTAGATCCCAATTTTTACAGAAGATTTATTTCACCCAGTCTTCACAAGGATAAGTATTAGGAATTCTGCAATCCGTAAATTCATCTCACCTGTATTTGAAATCTGACTTGAGACCTGCAATTGCACATATGGCAGTCAACTTTTGATCTAGAAAAGAGATCCTGTTTATACAGTGGATCTGTACTCTTACATGCTATTGGATGGTAGATACCACTAGGTTGAATGAGTATTTTGAATCTGTGCTCACTGCTATCTTACCTTTCAAGGTGAACATAGTGGCGAGAAAGAACATTCTTAATCATAACTACAGTTTTTGCATATATCTCTGGACCAATCAACCTGGAGAAGTACAATTTGGCACGAAGGAAATATCCAATTGGCCACAGCCATTCCTAAGCAAAGAATGAAAAGAGAAGATTATCAAAGCAGGTGGTTTGAAAAGATGACAATATTTTCTCTAAAATTGAAGGAAGTAGCTCTTACAGGTCCTTGGTGATAATTAAAACCTTTGGCTACGTTGTAGTTGTCATTGTCAAGAGCATTATCATATACTCCACAGTACACCATATCACTGCAAGAAAAAAAAGTATTATGCAAACAAAGCCTTAATTAAAAATTATACACAGAAAAAGAAAACAGAAATAAACCAAAAAATTTGTCATTTAGATTTATTGATGGTTAAGTTAGGGAGGTCTCCACTAGGTTCTGTACTTTACATGACAGTGGAATTCCGAACAAAGTTTGAATTTATAGGAAAATGGTTCATGTCTTGAAAGGACTTAAGAGTCATAATTTTACCCTTTTACTCAAACTGTAGTGCTGTACACTGTATCAAACATAACTATGTCCCAAGATGCAAATTCAACATCCTCAGTATGATACCAAATTTGACTTGCTTACTGTGAGGCATTCAAAATCACCCAGCCATTGCCTATATAAAGAAATCAATTGCATGGACTTTTAGAACAGCAAACTAACTGTTCTGGAGGTACTTCCTGCAGCCTTATTTCACAGGTGTATATGAAGATTTCACACCATCACCACCACCCCTGCCCCACATCAAATAATTCCTGCTGTCTTGTTTATCGTGTTTAGGAATTAACACTTGACCTTATCTCTACTGTACTTACTCTGGGTCTAAGGTTTTCATGCCTAATGGACCAAGAAGCTTTTCCTCTGCTATCTGCAGAGCTTTCCAAGCTCTCTCTGGTGTGAACAACTCAGGGGCCTAATAAAATAATAAAGACTTAATGAATAACCTCTGTGCCTATACACACATAAGGCTGTGTATACAAATGCAGAAGACAACAAAAAGCCTGAGTTTTGCATTATTAAATCAACTTCTGGAACCTCCATGTCAGAGCAAGCAAGAAAACAGTTGGTATCCAATGCTTTTTTCAATTTTGATTTAAATACCCTTGCCAAGTATTATTACTGATGCTCTTTACAAATCCAATAAAGACAAAGAATCCATCTCTTTTAGCCAATTTGGGGGGAAAAGCAGCCTCCCAGACCTAGCCATAAAAGACATTCTTAATACAGTGAACACTGCAAATTGGCAAGTCCTGTCATGATACATTTCTAGGAGACAGTCTAAGATGGACCAATATTAAAAGCATGGAAAAAAAGCCACTTTCAAAAATTTACTCCAAGCAATGTATGTTCCCGATATAATGTCCTGCAGATGGACCTAAACATTTTCTTTATAACTGAACTAAGCTTGCATTTAAGTGCAACTCCCCCACACTTACCACAACCATTGCTACTGGAAAATTCGGCCTGAGTTGGTAGTCACACCATGGACTTGAAGCTCCATAGCTGTCCTTATAAATTCCACGTTTGTGTACAAGATCTGGGTGTTTTTCATTAGGATCTGCTGGATTCTCAGAGACAAAGAACAGCCTTTCAAAGTGTCCTTGAATTTTCCTGTCCCACTCATCATACGTGATAATCTCCTCCTTTCCTGCAAGACGTTACATAGTTTTAATTTTCTGAAATCAGCCACAGGGGCAACAGCGGAAGTATGCTTCTTGAATTCCTGACACTTAATGTAACAGGAGCAGACCTAGGATCACCTCTCTCCAGTTTGTGATTCCCCATGTTTAGGCCAATTGTACAGATCACAGGAATAGCTCACTGAAATTTCTAGTGAGACTAGCACAACATTAGTGTTCACAGGGCACATATTCACTTGGGCTGCATAAGCTTAAAATAACTTTGTGATTCGAAGAGTATTACCTCTAAAATATAAGGGACTTCCAATGATATTCATGTAAATATTCCCAAGAAGGGGTTTTCTGTGTTATGAATACTGAGAGGGGGAAAAACACGAAGAGAAAATAAAGACAAGCATCCTGTGTTATTTTACTTCACACTCTCGTAATGAATGATACAATCATCATAGTACACAGTAACCTCATCACTTATATCCATTTTGAGAAAAGGTATTCAGGCTCTCAAATTCCTTCGCAATTCACAGAAGGAACTCTGTGAAATATTGAGAAGACAATATAAACTTCCAATAAATTTTTATAGCAACAAAAGGATTTTGATTATACAAGATACTTTCCCAAGTTTTTGCCCTTTTACTCCTAAACCCTCTTCTGAGGTTGTATGGTCACTATTTAATTGTTTTAATTATTTTTACACCCCAGTAATACGATTCCAAAATGTGCTTCTTCTTACCATGTCTTTTGAGAGTGACTCCACGGAATGGAAATATGTTTTTCGCAGATAAATCCATCAACCAGCGAACAGCCGACTTGCACAGGCCAACCATTTCCACAGCAGAGCCATCTCTAAAATAATAACAATGGTAAAACACCTAATTCATTACTTTAAGAAGGCTATTAAAGTTCAATGAGTAACTGAAAAATTTCGATTCATAAGTATCTTATTTAGACAATTTCTTTTTTCTTATTTTTCTACTATTCCCCTATTTCTCAGTCACAGAATGAACTTGATTGTAAACTGGCTAGTAAATACTTTCTGTACAACAGCCTTAAAATGGTATTATCATAACTAGAATACCAGTGATTAAAAACATGAAAAAAGGATCAACCTCAACAACGTGGTCCTCTGATGTTAAAACTGTGTTCAATACAAAGTCTCTCAACTGCACACACACTTCTGTAACTTAGGTAATACTTCTGTGATTACTCAAGTCAAAAGTGAAGCATTAAGCACTAAATGCACTTCTTGGACTTGCTTCTTTTTTCAGGTAATATTAATGTGATCAATATATGCAAACATTCCATACTGTATCATACTCAGCTTTACTGTCTACTTGATGGAATTTTCTCTCTCACATCACCAACTCAGCCTCTTTTGGAAAGTACCTCAACCCCTCTTGGCTCCCAATTAAAATGCTTGACTTGTCAAGCAAGATAATGTTTTCCTCAATTCCCACCCATGGATGGCAATTGATTTGAAACTGATACTGTACTAAATTCAAGCAAGGATGCCTGCAGCAGTCTGCTAGCACATAAAGAGCCTATTTTAAAATGCTTAATCTCATCTATAAAAACGTACATCTAAAGATGTTGTAAATATTTTTAATTCAACCTAAGAAGTATTCAAACAACATAATTATCAATACATAACTCATATGAGAAGTCTGAATAACAAAGTACTGCCAGTGCAACAAGTATACAGTACTTCCTAAATTACATTTTACTACTTGAATTCAGAAGTCAACTCTTACTATGGAGCTAAGACCGTGACAGAAGCCACAGGCTTCACCTGCCAAGAACATAGCTTTTTACTTCGAATCAGCACAAAGAAAAAGAATTCCTTTAACATTTTAATAGGTAGAAACATTTAGAACATTGAAGAGATAACCTCTCAGATGCGTGAATAGAAGGCATAGTGGTTGTGCAGAAGAATTTAAGTTAGAAAAATAATTAAAAAATCCTCTGCCTAAAGCCTGCATTTCACACCTTGGTGTAGCTGGAATTCCTTTGTTGCGAGCTTTGTCGCTCTCTCCCATTTTATCCATCCAAGTGCCGCAATTGAAGCGGTTCCCTCCAAAGACAAAGCCAGTTTCATGGTCAATGCCTGCTGTTACATAAAAACCTGGCAAGCAAGAATATCAAGTGTTAAGTCCATTTTTTAGACAAAACAAAACCCCAACTACCCCACCCCTAAATCCAAATGTCCTAGATAAACAAAAAAACCTTCCAGCAAGAGACCCGAGGTGGGTTTCTGAAGGCAGCTGCACCTTAAGTGAAATTTTAAAGATAACTTGGACCAAAGCATATGAACAGTTGCTAACAATAAACTATTATTTAGGAACTTAAAAATATTACATGTATATAAACTAAGATGGTTTTAGTTAAATATAATTTTATTTTAAAAAATATACTCAACAGTAAAAGGAAGTAAGAGGAAAAGGAAATACAAAATATAATCATCAACTTCTGTATTGCACAGCAAGTGTTCTGTCTATGTTACCTTCATCTCTCATGTTTTGATCAATCTGAGGACCAGCATTTCTTTCTCGGAAATTTATGCCTTCCATGTGCCGTTGCATTGCTTCCTGTATTACTTCATAAAGAGGCTGATCCTAGATTCATTGTGTGTTTGGATGACACATGAAAGGCAAGACAAAAATGAGTAGAAAGCATTTTTTAGGCCTCTAGTTTATGATATGATATTCCAAAAAAACTCTCAAATCACCAAACATTTTCAAATAGCATCCTTGGCAATGGCAATACATTGTATATAACTTTTCATATAAACACTTTTTTAAGACAAAAAGCAACAAAAAGATTTAGAAGCTGATGGAATTTTTTTCCTCCTTCCCCAATCTCTTTCACTTGGTCTAATCAGATGATGCAAAAAGTGCCTAAAATATGGAATTCTTGTGCTATAATCAAAATTTCCCATAAACAACATAAAACAACAGGTTCTTTTAGCTAGAAAAAATTACATACTTCCATTAAAAATTACAGTTTTATTAAATACTTAAATTAGAAGTGATCTTTACCATAGTGCCTGCAGGCTGAGGAGAAGAGTCATCTCTTGGGTACATCCTAGAAACAGGACACCTGAGAATGTCTAATCCATTTGGAACAATTTTACAGTAGTCCTGGATACACTGAAGCCACCACCACACAGCATCACGACAGTTGTATCTGGCATGTGTCCCCCCACCGAGCAGGTTGGGAATGAGACCATGTCTTAGAGTCCCAGCATATGCTAAAATGATGTTTCTAGAACAAAAGAGTATCACAGTCTTGACTAAGTTGCCTTCAAGGCCATTACTGGATCAAGTATCAAGTACAAACCATACAGGCTTAGGTAAATAGCAAGGTAGGGCAAGAACACAAACAGGATTTTAAAGACAGATGCCGGAAGTTTGCTGTTGAAAGCTACAAATTACTCCATTTAACATGAACTTCTTTTACAATATAAAACCACCCATTCCCTATAAATTCCTCAACATGAATACATTTAAGTCAGTTTGTACAAAACATACAATCACTTTGTTCAAGGACAAACAGCAGTGTTTCAGGGGTTAAAACTACCTTAGCTCTACAGAACATCAGCTTCGTACCAGTGCTAAGAAGGAAAAAGAGAATCATTTTGAGTAGTATTTTTAATCCCACTCAGAGAGAGCTCCCAAGTATGTCTAGTGCTATTAAGGTTTTATACTGCACATCAACTGTTTCTAACAGCTTGTGCATCAGCTCAGGTTTTGAGAGCATTGCTTTTTCCTAACTGCATACAAAGCCTTTGAGTAGTATTTTTAAGCCAGAAGAACTAAGGCTAAGCCAGTCTTACCTTGCTTCCAGATAGCGCCCAGTAACTAACAGCAGACCCCTTAGTGCAATAAAAGTATCCCTTCCCCATGAACGAAAAATTCCAGAAGAAAAGTGAGGTAAACCTGAAAAGAAGTGTCATTATTCATATAATTAATTGATATAGCAGAAATCTCCAAGCACAGATGTATAAAATAACCGCAAATAAAAAATATATCCTCATTTATAACTTTTTCCTAGATTAACGTATTTCAAATAAACAATCTCCTAAAACCAAGTTCTTGATAAAATTAAATATACCCTATTCTAGAACAATATCGTCTAGAATTTCAAGTTCACACAAAAGCATTTCTTGTATCAGTAACTGAGACATTGTAATTTTTATTAAATCACCTGGCAACTTAACCAAAAGTTAATTAAAAGAAACAGGAAGGAAACAAACAAAAAATTCAGAACTACAACAAGATTATAACACTTTGTTGGCAAGAGTTTATGTGTGAGAGCTGTGGCATCTCAGCAGCATAAAGGGGATAAGACTGTTCTCAGACACTGTGAACGACATCCTGTTTCTCTTTTCCAGCAGCTTATAGAACTACAGTTTACTGCAGACATTATAAAACGTAGCTTTAAGAATGATTCTAACGGATAAGACATAATAATTACAAAGTAAGGTTGATACTTGTCTTTTCTTTCATTTGTTTCCTTTTATGAGCTATTAAACAAATTCCACATGGTAAAGTTTCAAACCAGCAGTCTCTTGTGCATGCTTGGTAGAATAACATTTCACTTCTATCATTTACTTTAACAAAGAATTTGCTAATACTCAAATACGGCCTCCACATCTCTGCAAATTTATAGTACATGGCAGCAGCACTTGAGAATGACAACCCGTGTACAAGTTAATCTCAGGCACAACTACCAGTGAGTCTGTGAAAGGACCAAGGTATGTTAAAACCAAACCCTTTCGTATAATTAATCGTTATGACCAATTTAAGGGAACACTGTGCCTCTGTGCTTCTAAGTAACACTAAAGCAGGCAACCGGAATGCTATTAAAATCCAGAAACTAAAAGCAATAAGGCTACACAAGCGAAAGAGTGATGGCAAAAAGAAGAAAAGCACTCCACTGAGAGATGCCACAGCATCTGTGGATGTTTAAAAGTTTCCATGGCTTCAGAAAAGGAATGAGCTAACTCGGAACCAAAATAGATTCATTCTAAGCCACAGAAGATAATACTCTGGACACAGGAAAATGCCCACAGGAAGACTGCCAGATGCTGGCAGAACATTTGGAGGTATAAATACCACTTGCTGACTGCTTTTATATTCTTCCCTTCTGGAGACAGTTTCAGATCAGGAGTTCTTCTGGTCTGCTAACAGTTCTTTCTGAGAACTTGTAAACCAGAAATTCACCCTCCTTACTCCATTACAATTAACTTCTTGAATTCACATTTATAAAAGATGAACTAAAACCCCTTATGGTAAGTATACTCATATCAAGCAAGTCTTCTGGAAAGGAAAATAATGTTTTTGTACTTCTCTATATATGGTAACAACACATACAGCAAAAAAAGTCTCTAAATAAAGCATTCATATATAAAGCTCTCCTTCCCAAGCCCAATGAGCACTACTAGAGAAAATTCCCATACTTTTAATATGAGCAAATCTTTACCTTAAACACAAAGCAAAGGTGAGTGAAATTGCTATATTTTATACATAGTTTCTGACATTTGGCTCTCAAACATGATGCAGAAAAATTAATATACTTACTAAAAACAGTTTATCTATTTTGGAAGACTTTTTTTTTTTTCAAAGGCTGTTCTCACTTACCAGCTGCCAAGGAAACACAACATTGTTCTTTCTGATTTGTAACCTCATTCAGCCTATAGGGAACATCAGGTAAGGAAGGAGACAGATTTGGCAGACAAGAGTATCTTCCTATCCCACACAACTGGACTGAACCCAAGGAAAGGTGTTTAACAAATGTTGATCCATTCTGCACAAAGCTGTAAGTCAACATAAATTAAAATAACTTCACATTCAACAATAGCAGCCTATAAAACATCCCCTTTTTCACTTACAAAAGGCTGTGACAAGCATTACATGTAAGAAGTATAAAAAACTAGCAATGAATTAATACTAGCATTTTTCATTAACTAATTTTTTACATAAGATTTAATTTGTAAATCACTCATTTTCCTAACGTTAAAAGTCAAATTTTAATTAATGTCAGCAGTAGTGTTTATGACAAGTACTTTTAAAAATCAGTTAAAAAAAACCCAACTTGTTTTGGTTTAGTTAATACCTATACACAGACCTAAGACTTCAAAAATATGATAAAAAAAATTTTACTATGAAAAAAAGCTTGTCAAAACTAGTCAGTATTTTTAAAAATCACATTTTTACATACATATACAAAAACTGCAAATCAAAAAATCTGTTCAGGCATTGCTTGAAATAATGCAATCTGCAATCCTAACTAGTTGATCCCCAAGCATTTTTTTGCGGCAGTGAGCCAGGGGAAAT